>CAOLHI010002107.1:0-289344 GCA_948474755.1 Ctenosaura bakeri | reverse complement strand
CATCATGGGGAGGGGGAGATTTCAACCCCCATAATATGAGTTCTGTTCCCACACGAACACCAGAATCATTCATTGCATACATATAAATTCATAAGCCACGTACTAAGTTAATTTTGTAGTCTGCTTTCTATATGCTTTACTTTTATGTACAAAATTGTGCCAGCCTATGGCTATGAATAATAAAGTTGACATGACATTTCATAAGCTATTAAATTACTGTTGTCTAAAACCCAAAAGTCCAAAATCACTATTGAATTTCTGAAAATGTAACATCTACATTTCAGACATATGTCTGCTTTTGCTATTTTGTCAAAAAAATAGCAACCAGTGTGCGAGCTCCAGCAGTGGCAGAGCGTGGAGTATGGGGGGGGCAAGAGGGGGGTTACAGTGTGAGGGGGGGCCAATGTGCATGGGGGCCTGGCTGTGCTGCGTAGGGGGTGACCAGGGCACTTGGGGGCATGGCCAGGGTGCACGAGGGCATGGCTATGGGCCAGGAAGCCCCAAAAATATTGCTGCCTAGGGCAAACTGCCACCGCACCCCCTGTCCCTACGCGACTGAGCCCTGCAATATTACAAACTATTTGTAACACTTTGGTAATTAATAAAAAGGACTATACTGTCAAATTCTTTTTTTAATATATATATATATATATATATATAATGGAGCAATGTGACTACCGTTGACTGAAAGCCTTTCCCCCCAATCTTTTTAATTGCAAAATCATGAATTATCCCCCAAGTCAATTTTTTCACAGGTTCGTACTCAATAGACAAGATGGCTGGGTGGCTTTGCCCTTTTTTCCTCAATATAGAACACTTGCAGTTTTGGTAAGTGTTGTGTTTGTTTCAGCTCCTGCCACAGTCACTGACACAATAAACAGGCTATCCACAAGTCACTGAAAATTGCTTCTATTGTTTCTTGTAAATCTCATTTAATAATGTAAGTGGCGATAGATAGAATTCTTTTCCAGAAATAACAACTTTTTTTTTCCAGGTGCAACATTTTGGAAAGAAAATTCTCTGCAAGATCTGTGGTTTATTTGTGAAGTAGACATTTTGGAACTTATTCCAGTCACTCAGCCTCTAGTGTCATTTTTTTAGGATTGAACAGAATGTAAAACAAACATTGTTGGCTTTAAATCTGTGCTCCAAAGCACAGATGACATTTTCCCATAGTTGCACTGTAGTCGTTTTTTATTGCTTCAGATACAGGCTATTTGCACACAAAACAAATGAGTAAAATAAAAAAGTAAAACACAAACTAACTCACATAAAGATCTAGAACACTTAAATAGAAAATTAATATACATCTTTTCAAAAATTCAAAAGGGTTAAAATTCATCAAAAGTTGCCCTATAACTGTGGCTGTGAGTGAATTAGATATTTATTCAGTGGTCTGCTAATGCCACCAGAAGAAAAAAATGATAAAAGAGTAAGTAGTATTTGCATCCACTGTCTCTTAGCACTTTCCTTTCTCCTTCCTACCCAAGTGTACTTCCTTCCTCCTTATGTACAAGGGGATCTGAGACTTGTAGTTTTGATACACCAGCCAAGCTCTTGCTTCAGGTTTGTAGAAGAGTCTAACTCTCTAGATGCACAGCTCAGTGCCTTCTACCACAAGGTGGCTACCCTGCTGTGTGAAGCAATGCTGGGGGCATTTAGCAGCTGAGGGGAGCAGGTAGCTAACAGATCCAGGCAGCAGTTTTCCAGGCTGAGGAAGAGAAACAAGACTGCTCTGGTGAGCAACTTCCTTCTTCCTCCAGATGGAAAACTCCAGGCAGGATGCAGTACTGTTCCTGCTGCTCAGTTGCTTCCTTTCTGCAGCCACTGAAAAGCCACAGCAGGAGGTGTGACAACTATCTTGGGAGGAGATTCCAAGTGCTGGTCAAGTGACTAGTGAATAGATGATATTTGCACTATTTTGGAATCATTCATGAAAATATCACCAAAAAGATTCTGATACCATTTTAGAATAAAGGATGTGTGTGACAAACCTGATGGGAGGGGGTCTTGACAACAGAGCCTCCTTGGCAACTGAGACTGTTTAAGCTGATTGGTTGGTGAAATGGAACCTTGGATAGCCCAGGGGAAGGGCTGGTGCAAAGAGGGAAATAACGGATTTTAGCTGTCTGGAGGGGTTTTGAAGAGGGATGTGATTTGTGGTGTGTTTGGGGAAAGATGGAGATTTGTAGAGCTCTGTGGGAGACAGAACTGAGAAATTGGGTGTACGAGAGATAGTGAATGGAGAGAGAGAGAGAGAGAGAGAAGAATGGTGTGCTGTTTATAAACATTTAGATACAAAACACATTTAAAGCAACAGTGTTATAATAAATGTTTGAAGTTCTGTTGTTGCAGAACTGAGATAGAGGCCATTTCCACACCGGGCTTCTGTAATGGTGCAGGGCGACCTCTCACGGAGGTCTTCTACACCCTAGAGTGGACTGGTGTGGACTACTTTTTGTAGTTCCACACCAGAATCCACTCAGGAGCGGCCAGAACTAGCCGCACTGCGAGTTTTTTAAAAACCTCTTTTTCGAGGTTTTTAAAAAGCACAGAGCACGCAACCCCATGCTGCTCCGTCACCCGGCTCCGATGTGGATTTGCAGGCCCATGCAAGTATATGCCTGCGGACCTGCCGGGAGCAGGCTTTCGGCTGGTGAGCTTCTCCGGTTGGTTCCACCAACCGGAAGCTGCCATTTGGGTTTTAGAAAAAAGATTTATTGTGCACAATGTCCCAGTGAGATCCTTCTCAAAAGTCTGGGTCCTGCCTCTTTACATTCAAAGCAATTTATACATCTCCCGTACAAATACATCACATGTTCAAGAAAAGAAACTGATGAGTACAGAGGTTCTCACCAGTGAGTGTCTACAAAATGTTGCGAGTCTTCTGTAATGCTGCCAAGAGCTAGCACGTCAAGCCAAACTGATAACATTCCATTACACAAAGTTCCTTTGTCTCCTTTAAACACAGAGGGACTTCAGTTCCAGAGGAAATTAACTGCTTTTCCTCACACCCAGAAGTCATCTAGGCTGACCTGAAACTGCATGTCTACTATATTCCCCCCTTTTCTGCTGAATTCATTAGCAATTCAAGCATAACTATTCCGTTAGTTTGGCCTTGCCATTAAAGCATATACAGCAGCTTTTTCTATTACTCTAATCATTCCAGATTGGAAACACTTTAACGTGCAGAGTACAAACAGGCAGATTTAGGAAGGCCATTATTTATGTACAAAGCAATTCTACAAACAATGCCTTTACCCATGCTTACCTAGGAAACCAGATGATCATACCCACATGTCTGCAGACTACAAGAATGATTTTCTAACATTGAATACTTCAGAATGCATTTTCCCTTTTCACATTTAAACTCATTTACATAATAGAAGATAGTCCAACCAATTTCATGCTGGGCTGACAGCCAACAACGCATCTGCCTTACATGAAAAGCAACTCCTTCCATAGGGATCATGATGACTCCCAATCTCTCAGATACATGCTGCCAGGATCATACCCATAGCTTTCACCATAAGATCTTTTCATTCCTGCCCAGCCAAACTGTTTATCCAATACCTGCATTGGTTGGTGCACTGGGTGAAAGGTGATACCCTCAGTGGCCAAACCAATTCATCCTAGAAGACAAACCATACATCCATTTACTATTGTGAAAGCTGGTTTCTTTCTAGAACTTATTTAAGGAGGACCAGGCCCCCCTTTTCCCATATAACTCAATGAAACCATTGCTATAACTAAAGAAGAAGTCAACATTGGGATATTTTCCTGGGCATGCCTGTGGAAATACAAGGATTTCTAATTTTACATTACAATTGGGATAGTCTCCTGAGCTTTGCCCATGAGAACATACCCAGCCATTACTGACCTTCAGGGCGCTCTAGATCTGATTGAACAGTTGGTGAAATTGATTCATCTCCCAGCCTCCCTTGCCCAGCATCATCCTCATCATCACCATCATCACCAACAATTATCATATACACATATCTTCCAAACCCACAGAACATCCGTCTGCAGTTCTAAAACAGGCAGGCCAGGCTTCCTGCCCCTCCTATGCCTGCCACAACCCATAATATTGTCTCCAACATTCAGGATCTGGCAGTACGTAAGTGTGTCGCTGGTAGCACTGCAGTAAGGCCTAGCCCCAATTCTTCTTTCCTCTCCAGGTGGAGATCTGGCCGTGCGCAGGGTGCCTGGCTTCCAGGTATTGCAGACACGAACAAGGCCTAGTCTCAGATCTTCTTACTGCTTTCTAGTGATTTTCAGCTTCAGAGGCTGCCCTGTGATTGTGGCAACAGTCCTGTCAAAGTGAGCTTTTTTCCCTAGTGTTATACACCCAAGGTTTCAACCTGGCCACTTTTACCACAGTGGGAGTTGTCTCTACTACCTGATAGGGTCTCCTCCACCCATAACCAAATTGCACTCAATCCTTCACCCTTATCTTCTGGTTGGAAGGGGTGTGCCTGTGTCTGTAGAAAGGGGAATCACTATTCTAACATTTACTCCCTTGTTTTGCTCATAGCTTTCCTTAATGCACTAACTCCTTCCTGTAGAGTTATTTTTCCTAATTCCTTTGTGTCTCTCCTTAATCCACCCAAAAATGGCTTCATACTTTGGCTAAAAAGGGGACAACCTTATAATTCTGTGAGGTGTACACCTCATCCTATGCCTTATCATAATTGTGCTCTGGGAAGAAAAAAACATTCCTGGTTTTTGTGTTGTGGGCTGCACATGGAATAAAGGTGAAAAGTCTCTGTAAAATGGGCTAGGAAGGTAGTATCATACCACTTGCCCTGTGTTGGCATCTGGCTGCTGTCTGGGCCATACATGTTGAACTACTGTGTCTGCAGGATTTTGTTTCATCTTCTCCACTTTTCTTGAGTTCTGAGGTCTGCAGGTACAATGTGACTTTTCCAGGTGATTCCTTGAACAGTGGTTTAACCTTTGATGATCGTGTGGACAAATGCAGGTCTGTTGTTTGAGCCTATATGGAGTGTGGGCTTTTTAGGGCTGTCGTTGGTCCCCTAGCCGTCTCACAGTCTCCAACTCTCCCTTTTCTCCGGCTTCTCAGCTGCAGTTCCACTTCCAGCCTGGAGGGGTGCTCTATCACCTCCATTCCTTCCAGCTCAGAGATGTGCCATTATCTCTTCTCCCAGTTTGCTTCTCGGGGTCACCTCCCTTAGCCTGCTGGGGCTGCGCCAGGGAACCTTTCCAATTGCCACTCTATCGGGAACTGGTGAGGAGGCTCCTTCGCAATTTGGACTGCCTTGCATCTAAGACTTCTGCACTCATGCTTTTCCCTGTGTTCTCCATGCTCTTGCTGCCAAATTCTCCTTCCAGGATGTCACAGCTCCAAGCCCTTGCCCTTCTTTGTCTGTGGGATGAGGGACAAAAGAGGGACAAAACCTTTTCCCACACCATGGCTCTCCTCTCCTTCTTCCTAACCTTCTAGCACTTGTCTTTTGGCTTTTTATTTTCTCTTCTGCCCAATTCTAAAATTCTAAACATCAAATGAACTAAGGAAGGGGGGTGGATCCCCCTTTTGGGTCTGAATCCTCTGCTTCTGCTGCCCTCCTTTGCCAGCTCCACCCTCCCACTGTTTCTTGCTAAGCTTAAAGGAGCCTATGCCTTTTGCTCTCCAGAGCTTCTTTGTCACTCTCTTCCACATCATGGCCAGTTGCCAATGTCTCCTTCAGAGTGGCCAGCAACATCCCTGGCTTCATGTCGCTGCTGCCATCAAAGGGGGGGGCATGACGCCTATTCCCTTCTGTCTTGCCCATCCTCAGTTGCATTCTGTCAGTCTCTGCTGCTCACAACCCTCAGGCAGCCTCTCTGGTGGGGTCTGCCGCTACTTCCATTCTTTCCCCATCGTCTTCATAGCCTTCTTAGCAGGCACCTCGGCCGGGGGTGGGGAAAAAACACTGCAGCCATCGCTTCTCCCGGTCTCACTCTGTTCTCTTTCATGCAAACACTGGCAGGGGCTCTCACTTATTTTCGCTGGTTCTATTGCTCTCCCCCAGTCTGTCTCCTCAGTGGGGAGGGAGGCAGACAGAAGAGCGGGTGAGTGAAGGAAGGGTTGAGGTGGAAGGGGCTGGCTGTTTTGTCTTCAGACGAGGTGTGCCCCTGGGGTTGGTGTGTTAAATTCCTCTGGGGGACCATCTAATACTTTACTTCTCTGTTCCTTACATTTAGGGGGAATTATTCAGTTACTACAATTCCCATGTGTCCTATGTCAACTGCTTTTCCAAAAACACAATGTCAGACAGAGTTTTGCAGCCTTTTAAAAAATTTCATCTCCTCTTCCAGGCCGAGTTTCCTTTCTTCCTTTTCTGAGACATGAGAGAATTTGCTAGGAAATCAGACTTGCTTCTGTCGTCAAAAGGGGGAAAGCCCTGCTGTCTGTCAGGCTGAAATGAGTTGCTCCCTCTGCCTTCAGCATAGAACAGGGTGCTACTTTTCTAGTTAATTAATACAATTAATGGTGCTGTTTTTTTAAGAATTTGTTGACATAGTATTAGTTCTCTGGACTTAAGGGATGACTGAAGTTCTTTGGATTCAAACTTCCACCTGCCAGCAGAATTACAAAATCTTCTGTAAGAGTTAGATTACAGAAAGCAGGCTTCTCACACTCCCTCCGTCTCAAGCAAGGAAGAGGGGGAGGTGTAGAGCGAATGGGCTTTCAAGATTTTTTCCTCCTTTCAACAGGGAGGGGCGAGGGGGATTTCTGGTGGCTGCAGAGTTTTTGTAAGACATGAGACAGACAACTGTCTTCAGAGTTTTTAAGCGATGCTTCCAAAGTTTTGCCATTCTGTGTCCATTTACTTGGAGGCAGATTTGCTGAGCCCAGGTGGGAAGATTATAATCTTGCATTGTCTGCTTTTTTAATAACTTTTTCAGTTCCTTAGGCATGCCTCCCATTATTCAAGATCAAGCTTCCCTTTTCCTTTTCACTATTCTCTGTCAACACCTAAAGGTTAGTTTTCCCATTTACACACTAACAGAATTCTTAGTTTGTCAAGGCACTTGGCTAAATGAATTTCTAGTCCAAAAACAGCAACTATAGGGTTAAATCTGAGAGCCTGAGGAGGAGGAGGGGCAGGAAAGCAGAGAGAGAAACCAGATACCAGGCGAAATGTCACTTTGCTTACACACAAACCTTGGAATTTTTCCTACATACATTAAAGCAATATCTGGCCTCAAACCAGACAGAAAAAGTACAGTTTTCACTTAACCCTTTCATGGAGTTTTTCAACATACATTGAAGCAGAATCTGAAGCAGTGTCTGTCAACTGCCACCCTCCACCCAAACCTTTTCCCAAACGACAACACACAGTAGGGGTGGGGGTGAGCTGAGGGTGAGGGGCCCCAACAGCCCGAGACATTAAGGGTTAACACTCAATCTTATGCATCAACCCAGGCACCCGGAAACTCAATGGCATGAATTGGGTACTGCGATGCCATTCACTCTTTTTACACGCACACACTTTCACTCAACAATAGCCTCCCACAGCCTCCCATCTTCCCTGTGTGTCTAAGGAATCTGCGGCTTCAGTGGCCCCTCCCGTTTGGAGCCACTATATTAGAACAGAATTCCAAGGGGGTGATCAGACCCTTCTTCTTCCTCAGTGTCCCACACTTTAGGGGAAGGCCCTTGACACACTTACCTATGGCTGTGTTCTGTGGCTGTGTGTGTGTCCTGTATCAATTTTCCAAACTGTTACTGGCTTCTTTAGCTGGCAACCGTTCCCCTGGCTTTACACCCCCATGAGGAGGACCGTCCACTAAAAGAATTGGGGGCACTCTAGGTCCTTATCAATGGTGTACAAATGCCAGAGGAAGAAGCTGCCGCTTCAAGAGGGCAAAAAGGCCCGTCTATCCCGGCATACGAGCCGCCAAAATATGTAGCAGAAGTGAGATAGAGACCCACAGTTTTAGAAAAAAGATTTATTGTGCACAATGTCCCAGTGAGATCCTTCTCAAAAGTCTGGGCCCTGCCTCTTTACATTCAAAGCAATTTATACATCTCCAGTACAAATACATCACATGTTCAAGAAAAGAAACTGATGAGTACAGAGATTCTCACCAGTGAGTGTCTACAAAATGTTGCGAGTCTTCTGTAACGCTGCCAAGAGCTAGCACGTCAAGCCAAACTGATAACATTCCATTACACAAAGTTCCTTTGTCTCCTTTAAACACAGAGGGACTTCAATTCCAGAGGAAATTAACTGCTTTTCCTCACACCCAGAAGTCATCTAGGCTGACCCGAAACTGCATGTCTACTATACTGTGTTCCTTAAAACAGTGTCACAGAGTCTTATTCCGTAGCTTGGAATATACACGCTACTAATAATATCATCTTGATCAACAGTACAGTGCCAACAGTACCACAGTCTTTGAAAATATAAATCACTGCTGGGAGAAGGGCAGATTTAGGGAAGGCAGTAAAGGGGTAGAGTCCTGAAAGGAAGAAGCCAAGGGGGGACAAGAGTGTGGAAGGGACTGCGTTCTTAGAGAGGGAGAACTGAGGCAGACCCATTTGTCTTGGCCCTGGCTTGATTCAGAGATCTCCCTGGCTGTTCAGTTCTGATCACAAAGAGGTGTTGTTGCAGAAATCAGAGACAGAGACCCATGGAAAATGGAAAAACGTTTATTGTAGCTGGCACAGTGTCTCGGTGGAATCGTTTCCAAAGACCAAGCCCTGCTTCTTTAAGTTCACAACAATTTATACATTTTCCAGTACAGTGTCATCACAGTGTCATCACATGTTCAAGGAAGGAAACAGATGTGTACAAAGGTTCTCATCTCTCCACAATAGACCATTCTTCTAGTGATCTTCAAATGTTGCAAACCTGAAGCAAACCACATTCCATTTTTCTATTCCTACAGTTCCTTACAAACACAAAGAAATAACTACAAACTGCAAAGAGGATTAACTGTTTATCTCTTACAGTGCAATGGCTTAAGCTTTTCTGGAAGCGTTTTTTGTTTTGAATTTCATCTTTGAGATTCTTCATGTATGGAACCATTACAATCTACTGTGTGAGGCTACAAGACCTTGTAACTAAGTTGTGTGTGCCTCCCAGATGTTTTCTGACATCTTTATTGATGGTAGGCCTCATCTCCATAGCAACCGGCCTGAGGCCCAAGAGCTCTTGGCTGAGAATTCTAAACTGCCAACCCCAGAATTCCATAGAATCTTCACAGCCAGCCAATCATGTGAGATCTTCGCCTGCCTGACGCAGACAAACAGAAAAATGCACAGATAAACATTGACTTTTATGTAGTAGAATATCACATGAAATGCCTTAATGTAGTGAAGGTGGTGGTGATGATGATGATGATGATGAGCGTTTATACCACACCCTTCAGCCAAAAAAAGATCCCAGAGCAGGCCACAAATGGTTAATTTGATAGTTCCTTCCTTCAGGGATAGAATCTATTAATAAAGGACACAGAAAGAAAAGGAGATGGCAGTGAGAGAAACAGCATGGTGTAGCAGTTTAAGCATTGGAGACAAGGGTCAGATTCCTGCTCAGCCATTGAAACCCACTGGGTGACCTTGGACAGGTCACACTTTCTCAGCCTCAGAGGAAGGCAATGACAAATCCCCACTGAACAAATCCTCCCCATGATAGGTTCACCTTAGGGTCACCATAAGTGAGAAGCAACTTGAATGCACATAATAAGTGGAGGAGGGGATTAGGTCCAGGAGATATTGCCTCTTCCTCTTTTCCTCAGAAGCCAGTGGCAGTTGGGACAGAGAGAGGCTTGCAACAAACTGCAGGTACCAAGGCCAAATGGGTTAGTGCGTGGCTGCTCATCTCTTCCTCAGAAGCCACAGCAGTGGCATTTGGAATGGATGGAGGTCTCTCACCACCCACAGACACCAAGGCACAATGTACTGGCGCTTGGCTGCTGTTTTCTCCCCCAGAGCCACAGGAACAGCTGTGAGAGGGCTTCTCATCTACACTATGACTACAGTATTACCCTTTTTTTTTTCCAATTCTCCACCTAAAACTGTTCTTTCCCTTTCAATTTCTTTCTTCTTCTTTATAATCCCCCCACTCCTTGCCTCTATCCCCTTTTGGTTTACTGTTTGCCACATGGCTTATTGCAAATGTCTAAGAATTAAGAGCTTCAAAATTGAGTTTTGTGGAAGCGCTGTGTGGAGTCTGGTGAAGAACACCGGAGGACCATCTAGATGCTAAAAACACTACCACCCTTTCTAAGCTGCCCTTAGTACTTCCATTAAAAATCTTAGCTTGAAATCCCCCTGAAATTGTTTTTCAAGACAAAAGCCCTTCTTTAAGGATCAAACTATTTTCTTAGTTTTTTAATCACAAGATCACCCAGTGGATTTCACAGTTCTGCAAAGTTAAAGTTCTCCTAGGTCCCCCTCCAATTCGGAATGGCATTTACAATTTGGTAAACATATGTTTTAAAAATCAAAATGTTCTGTTATCTATCTATATAGTTATCTATCACATGGTTTAATAAAGCATGTTTGTAGTGATTTCTTCTTTTTCATTAACGTTTTGCAGCACAGCTGACATTAAACTGAACTTACATGTCCATACAAACAATTTCTCCTACAATTTTATTAAAGCAGAAAACATTAAACTTTAAACTTTATTAAAGCAGAAAACAAAAAAATGTATTTTCAGAATTGAATTCTAATGACTTAGGCTCTGGACAGATGTGTCTTTCAGAGAGAAGATATTCTGAAATAGACAAGATTTCTGCAATTATGGTCTTATAGTATTCCCCCTCCTCAATGCATTTTGGACTTTTTTTCACATGGATTTTAGTGTTTCTTTAACTTTCAGAAGTTCCACAGATTTTACAGATATAAAAAAGTTTAATTTTACTAATACATATACTTTTAAAAATTATTTTTAGAAATAGCTGGGAAAGGTCTACTACTTAGACCAATAACTTCAGAAACTGACTAATAGAATTCAATTCATTTGGCTCTTGAGTCTTGTGACCAAATCCTTGTGACCTGAGGGAAGGACTAAGGGGGAAAAAATAGTAGTTTTCCAAAAATCTAGACTTTGGATGAAGGCCCATCTGGATAATATAAGATTGCTTGTCTCTCTCAGCACTGAAGATCATTTAATTAATTAATGGAAGAGAAATGTTCACTGAAATTCCAAATAAAGTCAATTACTTTAGTTTAAAAATAAAGGTAATTAAGTTGCTTCTTTTCACTAGCAAATTTCCATAATTCCAAAGTTCATCATCTAATTTATTTTATTTTGCTCATAACTATCACTGTTCAGACTCTCTACATCTTTAGCAAAGCAGCATGGGCAACAAGATGCCTTTCACTCTATATGACTACAGCGTTGTGATTCCACTTCAAGCACTATGGCAACATCTTATAGAATACTATGGTATGTGGTACGTGAATCACAAGAGTTATCTGGCTGAGAATTATAAATACCCCTTTCTGAACTACAAATCCCAGGATTGCACAGGATGTTGCCAGGGCAGTTAAAGTGGAATAATAGCAGTACAATTGTGTCCTGTGAAAGGGCCGCATGTGTTTCACAGCCTGTTCTGCTTTCCCAGCTTCTGTGCCTCTGGCTATGCTGGATTCCTGGACTCTTCTCTTTTAAAGTGAATTATGGGAAATTTCATGTATCTGCAAAGAATGGTATTTATAGTGTGATGTCCTGCAGGATTCTCAGACTGGAATCCTGTTGGTGCATTCTGCTGGCCTAGTGGCATCTGGTCTTGTGTGGGTGTGCATGAATGTGAGTATGTGTTTAGCATTGTGAGAGCGGCAATGGAAGAGAAGCAGCAAAAGCCATCTCTTTTGCCATCAGGAAAGAATGGTGCCAACTACCACCCACTGTATTTTCTCAGTACCTGACTTTTGGGTGGGTACCGATGATCTGGGAATGTTTCTTTGAAAAATAATTGCAGTGGTACAGGCAATTTTCCAAGGCAGTCTTCACAGAGCATGGTATAGTTTTGTGGTTGTGTGCTTTCAAGTCAGGTCTGACTTATGACACCCTAAAGTAAACCTATCATTGGGTTTTCTGCCAAGATTTCTTTGGAGTGGATTTGCCACTCTCTGAAACTGTGAAAATGTGACTTGCTCAAAGTCACCCAGTGGGTATCTATCTCCAAGTGAGGATTCAACCCTGGTCTCCCAGATTTCTAGCCCCCCACACAAACCACTATACCACATGGGCGCTCAGTGCATCAAGCATCAAGGACCCACCTGGAATTTAGGCATTGTGAAGGCAGACTGCTCAGGAACTGGCAGTTTTGTCTCCAGACGTAGGTGGGGACAGCTTTGTCTGGCTCCTTTCCACAGCTGCTTTCCCTACAGACTTTTTCCTTCTGCTGCCTTTGGCACAGTTACACTGGCCAGTGTTCTCATTGTTAATGGTAGATTTGTGTTCATTTGTTCTATCATATTGTGAGTCCTATCTGGCCAATGTAAATTGCAAAAGGAAATTGTCGGTATGAAGACAGCCTGAAAAACGCAAGAAGGTATGGGGGGGGGAGTACAAAGAGAAACTATCTGCCACTACCAAACAGTCACAATGACTGAGTACCTGATTTAATTCAGGAACCAGATATGTTTTGCTTATTGTTTGTCAGGATCTGCTACACCTGTATTCTGCTGTCCATTAAGGTTGGAAAGAGTATTTTAAAAAATGGTTAAAAAACATTTATGAGTGTCAAGCAAACTTGGTGAGAAGAATCTCAAACTTGGTGAGAAGAATCCTAGAATCCTAGATCTTCACAGTTCAGCACTTATTCTGTGCAAATTCCCAAAATCCATGGCCGTTTGTGTAGAAAACAGTATTTTCTATGTAGGAAATAATAGCTCTGCTCAGAAAAAAATATATTTCTCATGCAGAAACAGCTGCTTCTGGTGCAGAAAATATTGTTATTTGGGGACTTATTCTGTGCAAAAGATACATAAGGGTGATATGTACAGAAAACAGCATTTTCTGCACAGAAAATAGCACAGAAGAGCAAAGAAAATTCTGCTTCCTCTGCAGAAAAAATGCTGTTCTCAGTGCCAAACAACCACACATGAATTGTATCTAGAATAGTTCCTAAATTGTGCACACACATCAAAAATTGTGTGATTTTCAACTACTTTCTAGAAGCAGGAAGAAAAATGCTAAAATTAATCATTGCTCTCTTTGGGAAGAAACTTGATGAAGAGTTATATCCCTACTTCTCATGTACTGAAACGCTGAACTGCAGCTGCTTTTCAGTGAAAAACTCTCACATCCTATACTAACCCATCATCCTGCTCCACATCCTGGCTGGGTCCTCCTTGGCAAGAAGAGTAAAAAGGCTTGCCATTGCCATTGAGCTTTTCCAGACTTTTGGATGTTCCAGCAACTTTTATCATTTCTGGCCCTCATTCCTGGCTTGTTTCTAGACTCTGCCTCCTGATTTATCCTTTGGCCCTGCACTTGTTCTTCCGTCTTGACTACTGGACAGTCCCATGATACCCTGTTCCAACATCTGGATGGGTCTCGATCCACTGACAACAGCACCATAAGCCTTTAATGTAAGCCCTTCTGCAGTACCTGTCAGCAATGAACATGATAACTGAAGTGTTGCTTATATTCCCATTGAAGATGCCACAGATGAAACATGAGCTAAACACACATTAAATGGAGATTAATGCATACTGTAATGTTAGCTCAGACCAGTTTTAGTGTGTTTTATATCTGTCCATAGGGTAAACACAAAACAATTTTTTCTCTTTTAATTCAGCCAATCTCAATTCCATTTTGTGAAGACTACATTGTTCCACAGACCACTAAGCTGGATGTTCGAAGCCAAGAGAAGGGGAAATCATGCTTGTTGCTCAAGTAAATTTCCAAATGTCTCTTCTTTTGTTTATTTATTCATTGCATTTGTCCTTTTTCCTTAAAACTGATATTTAAAAGGATGTACTAAAATTAAAACAAATATAAGCAGAAGTACTTAACAAAGACCTAAATAAAAATTTAGTAAAAGATGTTACAATGCAACTAAACTATCCATAAAATTAAGAACCAGTTAAAACAAGTCCAGAAAACATAAAAGTCACAAAAACTGTACACTATTAAAAGCCCTTAAAAGTTCTAGAAGCTTGTCAGACTGAGGTACTTTTACTTGTTGGTGGAAGGAGAGCAAGGACAGAACCTTTCTAACCTCTTTAAGGAATAGTCACTACAAAATCCCTCTCCCATGTTTCCACCAGACTGGACTGTGAAGGCAGTGGGATCATGGGTATTTGCCCTCCTGAAGATCTCAGTACACAGGTAGGATCACATGGGAAGAGATAGTCCTTCAGATAGCCCAGACTTGAGCCATATAGGACACAGCGTGAGTGGGTCCAACCACTACTTAGGACAGACTCATGTTTGTCAAAGCACACATTAAAATCCAACAAGTCAGCTTCAGCATGGATGTTGAATTCCAACAGCACAATAATTAATTGGGCAGTATACCAACAAAATCCCAATTATGTCCCAGCTACCTGCCTTCAAATAGATACACTCAGTATGGTCAAACTCTGGTCGGGGAGTGGTGTCCCAATAGACCACTGTGACTCTTGTTTCTCTACTTCCTCATCTTGTTTGCCACTTAAGTATGTTAAATCTTAATTTCTTCAAGTCTCAACAGATTTTGAGAATAATGAAGCAGTTTTCGATACTATGGCTCAGGATCTTTTTCCCCCAACAAATTTCTCAAGTTGTCACATTTCCAAATTCAACCCCAGTCAGGAAACTGATGAATTTCTTGGTGGGCAAAGCTGAAAGAGATTACCTCCCTCCCCAGCTTCATTCAACCAGGTCTCTGTGATAAAGGCCAAGTTGGTATGGTCATGTAGAATCAGCTCCTGAATGGCAGTTATTCCACACTTTCTTCCTTTTGCCATTGCCACCCCACCACTGAGGTCAAAAGTTGGGCATGTGGAAAAGTTGAAATGGCTTGAAGAAGCACTGTGTGCCCAGGTAACCAGATGTTTGCAGAAAAATCATGTAAGCAAACTCTGAATGCACATAAGGAAAATAAACCTGGTAGGAGAGAACAATCTTGCATCACGGTGTTGTGTGCTTCCCTGTACAACATCATTGACTGCTGCTAGCAGACAACAGGAAACATGGAATATCATGACATAGGCAAGTTCTTCTAGATTGGTGATTCTCAAGCTTTGGTTTTCCAGATGTTTTGGGCTTCTGGTAGTTGAAGTGCCAAACAGCTGGATGATCAAATGTTGAAAATGTCTCTCCTGGATGATAATAAGAGGGTAATATTGATGATAATATAATGAATAAGATGATAATAAATCAGGCAGGGGAAACCAGGCAGAGGAAGCTGGGTTACTGGTTACCATTTGATATTGTACCACATCACAGTTGGATACAATACCCACTATTTCCACTATTTCTTCATCAGGTATCATTAATGTGAGGCTGGCTGCTGCACAGATTTGGCAAATTTTAACCGTAATACTTTGTAGATCATCCCTCCTTGGCACTGGCAACAGCCTCACTTAGATACTTCATAAGTGGCCACAATGTCTCTGTTGGATCATCTGACCCATAGTTCTTATTTTCACTTAATCTAGTAGATTGCAGACACATAGAACAACCTTAATTTAACTGTTTATACCATAGCTATATAGCAATTAGGTGGTGGACATAGCTATATAGCAATTAGGTGGTGGACAGATGTGACCATTTTCTCTATTTTAATTCTGCATTTTGCAGAACAATGGTACTGTTTCATCTATTTTTTTAATGGCAAGTTGCCACCCTCTGTAGTGTCAGTGACCTCAATGCTATCTTTATAACAAAAATCTTATGCTTAGCCTGAAGTGCAAAACTAAGCTAAAGTCAGTTCAGACAAGATAATGCCCTTCCAGAGAATGACTTTCAGTAACTCTTTCATGAAATTTAAATGGCTCTGCAGCTCTCATTCTGTGTGGCCTACACATTCACAAACAACCCAATCAAAGCCTTCAAATCTTTATTCTTTGAAAAAGTAATCTTACCATTTTCATTTGTGTGATCATATTTTGTGTCACATAAGTTAGACTTTCAACACATGTGGGTGGAGCAGGGCACAGTTATTTCTCTTATAGATGGGATAATATGTTTTCTAATGAATCAGATTTCAGCAATAGGCATACTCAGAGTTTTTAAATGCCATTTAACCTAGTATGTTGAAGAACTCTTGAGAGATGGAAAATCCTCTTAAAACAGGATTCTGTTGGTAGAGTTTAGTAATCACTTAGGGATGTTTATGGTAACAACTCACTCAGCAATTAAAACAGAATGCAGTGACTGGCTGGTTCAAGAACGTCTAGACTTCACAAAGGTATGGAACAATTAGCAATGGGTATTCGAGCCACACTAATTACCCAGAGCTTGCAATTAACGTTTTGAATAGTGTTTTTTAACATGAGATTCTGTTTCCTGCACAGATTCTTCTCTTTCACAGTATCTTCTCTGCTGAAGACTTCAACATCCTCCTGTATAGTTTACATTCCTAAGCAACATATAAAAATAAATCCTGTGCTTAATGGAGCTGCAGAAAGATGTCTAAAAATAGAAAACAAATGAACTATAAACCTCAAACAGAATCCTAAATTAACTATGGCCAAAGTACAGTGAAGAATCCAAACTCTTCAAATGACTCACGGAACTAATCTATAAACTAAAACATTCCTGTGCCAAAATTATCAATATGTCTCTAATAGCTTTTTGTGCACACATAGCAGAATTTCTCAGACTTTTTCAGGTTCTGCTACTTAGGCTTAAGCAGAACCCATGCCTTCCAAACATCGCAGTTTGTCAGGGAAAGTCCTGATTAATCCTCTACCACTTTCTCAGTTGCTTTTAAAACGTCCCAGCTTCTGTCTACTTCTCCCTTTGTCCTTAGCCTACTTCAACTGCTGCAAATTGAGTTCAAAGTGCAGCATAGTTTGCACTCAACTCTGCAGGGAAGGGGATGAAGAGAACAGATGATGAATCATGTCCTTCCCAACAGGCTCAGGCAAAACCTCTCCTAATCCGTTCTTCTTCATTAATAAATTTTTCCATCTTGTCCTTATTCTGATGGTGCTGGGTCATGCACGTCCCAGTTTTCTTCTGTGAAATGTTTAAGAAGGTATGGTTGAACCCTACAGACAGAAGTGGAGCCTAACAAGGTATAGATATGAAAATCTAGTTTGCCAAATCCTACTTATATTCTCCATCCTTATTTCATACCAGTTTGTGAAATATTTTTGTTCTTTCTGCATGGAAAACTAATCACCCATTTCTTTTAATGTATGCACTTGTTTTTATTTTCATTTTTCCAATTGACTAACAAGTGCTTGCTGGCATTTTTCAAAGATAACTTACTTTTAGTTGTGTACATTTATTTACATGTAAGTCTTAGAAGAAAAGAAAAAGAAGTTGACACTCATGAGAAACTGAAATTTTGTACACACATTTATTAGCAGTGTTACAGATCATAAACTAGACACCTTGAACACATTGAAGATTTACAGTTTCAGTCATTGTGGGTAGTCTCTGTTGGAAACAAAGAAACTTCAACACTTGTATAAAGTAACTGGTAAAACAGAAGGGTTGTTTGTTTCACCAGTATCATTCTTTGGTTTGTGTACTGAAGTCTTTTGCCTCCTTCTTAGCTGTTGAGGTCACTTCCCTCTTCTCCAAGAATTCAGTCTGTCTGTGTCTGGGAAGGGTGCAGTATGGTGCTTCAGCTCTAATGCCTTCTAGCTTATCCTCACACATAAGACCATGAGTTTTTAGGGGCTCTTGGAACTAAATATAGGTCTTCTTTTTTTTCCTTTTTTTTTTTTTTTTGCCTATCTTTTCCTGAAACAATAAATGTAAATTTGCTTTTTTTACTTTCTTCACAGAGAGAATCTGTTTCCCCCCGCCCACTGTAAGCAGCTTGGGGGGGAGGCAACTTTGCTGTCCCCCTTCAAGAATGGACCACATCACCAGTGCAACCACTGTCACGCTGGATGCCAGGGAAGGGGGCAGGACAGGCTGGACCTTTAAACTGTGACTTTGCCTCCCCTGCTGGCCTCTTCTTTGTTTCTGGTTTGAGGGCATGGAAAGAACCCTTCCAACAGGACGTTCAGTGTCTTGCTCAGCCTTTGAGACATTCAGCTCCTTCCTTGAGTGGGCCATCAGGAGCAAAACTGGTTTGTGGGGAGTTGGTTCATTACCTGGATGATTTTCTCTTCATTGGCCGCAATGGGTCTGGCCAATGTGCTTTTCTGCTTAGAGAGTTCACAGTGTTAATGTGGGAAATCAGGGTCCTTCTAGCACATGAGAAAACTGAGGGCCCCTCACAGCAGCTCACCTTCCTGGGCATTGAGATTGACACAGTCAACCAGCTCTACAGGGTCCCATTGCAAAAGGCTCATGACCTGAGATGCAGGGTTTCATTTTTCATCTGGAAGCACAAGGCCACACTTTGGGATTTTCAGGAGCTTCTGGGCCACCTGAACTTTGTATGTCACATGGTGGCACTGGGAAGAGCCTTCCTTAGACATCTCTGTGATGCTTTTCATGGTGTCATCCAGCCACATCACAGAATAAGGGTTACTCAAGAAATCAGGCAGGACTTACAAGTTCAGCAAACATTTCTGGATGACTTTAATGGTGTTTCATTTTGGCAGGAGAAAATGAAGGTGCAGGATGCTCTGCAGGTGGCCTCAGACACTGCAGGCTCCATGGCCTTCAGGGTGTTTTTCAGAGGTTGCTGGTGCACCCAGGAGTGGCTCAGAGCATGGATTGACATGGGCATTACTGTCTATCTCACATTTCCAGAGTTTTTTCCAATGCTAGTCACCATCGACATCTGGACCAGGGACTTCACCAACTTCACCATGCACTTCTGGTGTGACAACATGGCCACAGTCCAGGTGATTAACTCCCTTTCTTCCTGATCCTTGAGAGTGATGCACTTGGTTAGGGCCTTCGCCTTACAATGTCTCCATTTTAACATTCTTTCCACATCTAAACATGTAGCTGGTATTTGTAACTCTTTTGCTGATGCTCTTTCCCATATGCAGATGGACCATTTCAGAGAACTGGCACCTGAGGCTGCAGCTCAGCCAGAACTGGTGCCTCCTGACCTGTGGAATCTTGGAGAGATGAGATAATGTGGGCCATCAGCTTGTCTTTTGGCCCCTAGTTCCAAGTGGAGTTACTTGAAGGCAACCAGAGACTTTACTGAGTTCAGGGCTAGCCGGGGGTTGGGAGAGGTTTGGCCAATACCCGTGGACCACGTTCTGCAGTTCTGTGTGTTCCTGAGGGAGGCTGGGATTTCCACACAGACCGTCCACGCGACCCTCTCTGCTATAGCTTTCTGGTCAAAGGTTCAGGGCCACCAGGACCACACCAGGGATTTTAGGATTCAGAAGGTTATTGAGGGTTGAATCAGAGAGCATGGGGTGGTTTGGGACAAGCGTGAACTGCTCTCGCTGCCAATGCAATTCTCGGCTGCATCAATAGGAGTATGGTGTCTAGATCGAGGGACGTACTGGTACCACTCTACTCTGCTTTGGTTAGACCCCATCTTGAATAATGTGTCCAGTTCTGGGCACCCCAATTCAAGAAGGATATTGACAAGCTGGAGCAAGTCCAGAGGAGGGCGACCAAAATGGTGAGAGGCCTGGAAGCCATGCCCTATAAGGATAGACTAAGAGAGCTGGGTATGTTTAGTCTGCAGAAGAGAAGGTTAAGAGGGGACATGATAGCCATGTTTAAATATTTGAAGGGATGCCACTTAGAGGAAGGAGAGGGCTTGTTTTCTGCTGCTCCAGAGACCAGGACAAGGAGCAATGGATTCAAGCTGCAGGAAAGGAGATTCCACCTGAACCTCAGGAAGAACTTCCTAACAGTCAGGGCTGTCCGGCAGTGGAATATGCTGCCTCTGAGTGTAGTGGAGTCTCCTTCCTTGGAGGTTTTTAAGCAGAGGCTTGATAGCCGTCTGTCAGGAGTGCTTTGAGGGTGTTCCTGCATGGCAGGGGGTTGGACTGGATGGCCCCTGTGGTCTCTTCCAACTCTACATTTCTATGATTCTATGATTCTATGATCCTCAGGGACCTGGGTAACGTATGGGGAGCCATATGCTCTTTGCCTTTGGAAGTGTCCCTATTTCATGCATCGGCTCTCACTGTATTCTTCAGATCCTTGAGGTGAGTTGGTGGTTCAGAGCAAGGCCAACAAGTCAGAGAGGGCTTTGGAATTCAAGGGCCTGACCCTAGGAAGCAGCTATGTCCACATCACAATTAGGGTTTCCAAAACTAATCAGGCAAGGTGGGGCTCAGTATTCACTTTGCTAACATGTGGGAAGAGGGTGCTCTGCCCAGTCAGGGCCCTCCTTATGTGGCTGCATGGGGGTCATACCCAGGGCCCCTTTTTTTGTCACGCTGACACATTGCCTCTGACGAGGTACCAATTTGGGGCAGTTACATCAAGGGCACCGGCGGCCGTCAGGCTCCAAGGTGTTAAGTTTGGCACACATTCTTTCCACATAGGTGCAGCATCTACAGTGGCCACAATGGGCATGGAGGCAAAGAGCATCCAGCAGATTGGTCTTCTATCTTTCGCTGGTATGTATATTTTCAGTTCTAATGTGTTTCTCTCTTTTTCAGATCCTGGTCAGTCTTCTGGATGAAAGTGAGTTTTGATTTGCAGTCACAGTTTTGTATATTGGGTGGAGCGTCACACTCCCCACTTGGAGCCACACATTGGACTGGGCAATTGCACCACTGTGGAACAGCTGGGCAGGAGAGGCCTCCATTGGCATGGGTTGCTGCCATTGTTGTTTGAAGAACAAAGGGCTCCTCTTCCTGACATGCTGGTCATTCACTCAGGTGGTAATGATCTTGGATTGTTGAAAGAAAAAGCATTGGTCCTGTAAGCCATCCATGACATGGGGGTCGTCTGAACCAGATGTCCTGATGTTCACATTGTCTGGTCAGCCATGATCCCTAGGAAGGTATGGGTGTTGGAGGGGTGACCCACAGTGAATTGAAGGCACTTGGCAACAAGCCAACCTCAAGATTCTCAGCGCTCTATGACAGGTCTTGGGGAATACATCCACCGTTGTAACAACACAGCACCAGAACGAGCTATACAGGGCAGATGGGATTCACCTTTCACCAGACGGGCTTGAACTTTTCCTTGGAAATTTGCAGACCAGCCTGAAAAACATCCTGGCAGTTGGGGGGGGGTGGTTTCCAAGGATTAAGCAGATGCTTGTCCTTGTACATGGCAGTGAAGGGGGGCATTCACGCATCAGGATATACCTTTGGCACAATGTGGTGTAGGATACACCTCTGGAACTCAATCTCCCAGTCATCCGACAGGAGGTGAAGGGTAAAGAAGGAGGGCATCCCTGGGACATGCCCACATATTTTATGGCCTCACTTCTGGGCTCTGTGGCAGGTGGTGGGTTTCGTGGGGCACACCTTCCAGAAGGGGTCGCAGAGGTGGCAACTCAGGATCAGAAGTTTGCCCTCAGGACCAGGTATTTTGCTATCATGCAGCCCCATGAGGTCAAATTCAATATCATGTCCAAGGTCAAGTCCAAATGCATGTATAAATAAGCAATAAATAATAAATTGCCCATGGTTCACCCCAAGTCCTGTCATGTTGTCTCTCTATTTCAAGGGGTGGGCAGCAAATGGTCTCGTTGTTGGAAGGATTGTATGAATCAACTGCACTTAACTGTTCTAAAAAATATTTATTCTACCTCCAGATCCTCCTCCAAAAAGGTTCCGCCTTTCTATTTTCAGATCAATCCTAAGGTCATACAGTGAGCTTCATAGCTTAGTGAGAATTTGAACCTGGAACCCATCGCTCATACACCTAAATTCTAACCACTATCCCAATCCAGCATCTATAACTAAGGATAAGCATATTGTGTTCACAACCATAAAAATAATCCAACAGAAAATGGAAGATTTCTCTCTCTCATTCTCTCTCTCTCTCTTTCCCTTGCCCCCCCACCACCACCACCACAAACAGGTCATCTCTTTGCCAGCCATTCCCTTTCTTTTCTCAAGATACTTCATTCTGTTCTTCTTTCTTCATTTTCCATACCTGCTCACAACCACTAGCATTCCTGGACTACTGATCATCCCTCAGTGCTCACTGGCATGTTGCTCTTCTTTGGGATGGGTTTTCATTTTGACTTAATTAGGAACACTGATTGCTTTGGGAACCAGATAAGCTTCTACCAGGGATAAATATTGCTTTTTCACAGTGTCTTCCTTTTTATTAGAAGACTGTAATTGCACTGTAAATATACTACTAGAAATAAATAATTAATGAGGATGTAGGTTGATCAAGAAAGTCTTTGAAAATTAATCTTGATTTAGAAATATTCCATTATTATAGGGACTACTCTGAAGCTAGTGGGGTAGGGGTGGAGAGAACAGGCTACTTTAAGTATTTGGTATGTCATTATCCAAATAGCTATAATATTTAATGAAACTCTCCAGAACAGTAAGAGCCTATTGACTCCCAAAGCTGTTTCTGAATGGGCTTTCATTCTCCATACAAGACTGCACAGTAACAATGATTAAAAATCCATCAGGGATTCAGCAGCTATAAGCAGCTGTCATCCGAGGCCAAATGAACTGACCCAAGTAAAAGCTACAAAGCTCGTTGTAAAGAAATGGGGCCCACCATCAAGCCACAGAACTAAATGAGTTTGATTGCATTTCTAAAGCATACATATTAAGGAAGAAATCACAATGAACTCATTTGACTTGCCACTGAGTAGACAGGCTTGAATTTCACAGTGGTGTTTGGTCCATGAAGAGCTGAAGGACTCTCCTGAAAGACAGATAGAACTGGGAAAATTTGCCATAGTCAGGATTGTAAGTAAAATATAAATGGATGTTATTAAAATCTTCACTTATTTAGTTCTTGCACACAAGATTGCACGATCTCAACAGTTTTATCCCTAGATTGCAAGAATATGGGTGTTTCTGCTGAGTTTATTTTAAAAAATATTCACACTTGAGGACTTTTTTTGAAACAATTTGCACAAAAAATGTTTTTGCATAGGCAACATGATAATTTTTTCTGAGGAAAACTTTTAAGACATTGTGTTTTCTGAATAAAAATGTTGCAAACTGGTTTTGTGCACTAATATATTTGTGTGTGTGTAAAAAGGCACAGATCTTATTGCAAACCAATTTGCCAGAAAAATGTGCAAAAAGTTTGCAGCCATTCCCCATTTTCTCAGTTTCTCGACATTTCTAACAGAACATCAAGATGGGGGAAGTTAACACAACTTGAAATGCACCAAGCCAGCTCTGATCCATCAGGCATAATTATAATCACTGTGGAGAGAAAAGCAGATAGATTTTTGGAACTCCTTGTGGGCTACTGTTCACAGCTGTGGGGCTGCCCTTCACTTGCTGGGTTACAAGCTATGCAGATAAGAATGCCTATAGAATGTAAACGATCATGTCCATTTTTAGTCAGTTATATTTACTCATGAGGTCATGCACTGCAGACTAAAAGTGTATATGGATACATTCGATAAGGAAAGGATACATTACAGCAGAAACTGGGTGAGATGTCTGAACAAACTTAGGTTAGGATGCAACTGATTAACAAGCCTCATGTACCTGTGCCTATTTTGATGTGAAACTGTGTACTCATCACGCAGAAATCATCACACAGAAATCATTCACTAATGACTCCCTTTCTCATAGCAAACTATGAGAAGATATGAGATAGAATCATAGAGTTGGAAGAGACCACAATGGCCATTGAGTACAACTCCTGCCATGCAGGAACACACACTCAAAGCATCCACAGCAAATGGTTATCCAGCCTCTGTTTCAAAATCTCCAAAGAAGGTGACTCCACCACACTCCAAGGCAGCATATCTAATCATAGAATCTCGATCCTATAGAAACATTATGTTAGGGGTGGACAGACATATATTATAGTGGGTGAACAGACCATTCATACCTTAGGTCCACACTAGATCTCTGTTTGAAAGACTGTATCTCCCTATACAAAGCTGCCAGAGTCTTACGATCTTCAGGGGTAGGCTTTCTCTCAGTCCTGCCACCATGACAGGTCCATTTGATGATGATACAGCAGAGAGCCTTCTCAGTGGCTACTTCTTCCCTGTGGAATTCTCTTCCTTGGAAATCTAAGCTGGGCCCTTCTCTGATCTCCTTTTGGGCAGGCAAAGACCTTCTTGTTCAAGTAGTTGTTTAATGAATGATGGTGTTACCCCCAAAACATGGGTGATTTAGGGGTCTTCCTGTGATGCCAGTACCTCCATGCAAAGGTGAGAAATTATTAGCTAAGTTAGGAGGCCTGTGAAAGGTGGGGAGTAACCTAATAAGATCTTTGACACCAATGTTTACAGTGTCCCATGCAGGAAAGAACCATCCAGAGAGTAAGCTAAACATGTTTTATTAGGGGGAATCAATCACACACACAAGATCTCAAACAGTCACACAACCACACAAGTCTAAGTGAAGGAAAAGGGAGGAAAGCTTTTAAGATAGCAAGATTTCAAGGTGAAATGGGCAATATGTACCAATCCAGAAGAGTAGTGAAGAAACGGCAATGTGGCTTAGACTTGTGTCTAAGGAGAGTACACAATCGGGAATAAGAGTGGCAGAGTGGCAATAGCAATTGATGTACTGTGAGCTAGCTGTTCAAAACTGGGAGTTTTTATACACAATTTCTACCTGGAGGGCAAAAATGTGAATGGCTGTCTGGCTGAGTAAACAATGGAGTTCGCAGAATAGACTATGAGGTCTGGAACGAGCTGATGGTTTTAGTGCTAGGTGACAAAAGGACTAATGGTTGCCCGATAGCTCTGTGTTTGTCAGAAAGGTTTTAGGGTGAGAGAAAGATTCCTTGGTCATAGGAAAAGGAGATAAGATAATCAGCATTCTGTTGGGAATCTACCAGTCACTATTGTCCTAAAAAGCAGAGGCATTAAGGCTAGCTGGAAGTCTGTTCTCTCTGGAGTTTCCTGGTCATTTCATGACTATGACCTGGCTACACCTAGAGGGGGTTTCTGACCTAGTTTGCAGCACATGTGTTCAGCCAGCTTCTTCCTCTTGCCCAGCATGGTCATTCAGTCACATTAGGGTACATTTCCAATTAATATATCTTGCCAATTAAATCATATCAAAATGCAAGGGTTTATGGCCTTGTAACAATGGCTTGTAGGGAGCCTTCTTATAGAGGTGGATAGGTATACTAGTTTTTACTATTTTTATAAGTTTAATTGTATTTTACTATTTAATTTATGATTTTGAAAATGTCTAACTTTCACTTTTAATGTTATTGCTATTTTTTAAGTGAATTTGCTTTATTGTTGTGAGCCATCTTGGGTCCCACACCAAGAGAAAGGGAGAATATAAATCAAATCAATCAATAAATTCAATCTCCTGAAACCCTTTCTTATCAAATTGTGGCTATGGGCTGCCGAGACTGTTGGTTCCTGTGACTGAAGCAGAGCTTCCCCATGCAGTGCTTGCTCAGAAACCCAGCTTTACTCCTTCATGCTCTTTTCCGAATGGAGAAAGAATGAGTGAGACAAGACTGTACATCCCGCTATCATTACTAAACATAGATAAGAGCCAGATTACCCTGCTTGCCACATTCCCTTCCAATTCATCCTGGGCTTAAGGAATGGGCTGTCCCACACCTTCTGTTGAACAGATAGGTAACTTCTAGAGCTTGGAGATTCCTCTCCCCATCTTTACATTATAATGATTTTCAGAGACAACCTCATCTGCAGTTCTATACTTTGTGCTGGCAGATTTCACCACTGTCTTGTATCAAATGGTTCAGACTTCTCTGGACTTCTCACTCCATATTTTGGAAGGAACACCTAAGAACTGAATATTGCTCCATCTTAAAAACTTGTTGCTAATAGCACTTGTGTGAGATATCAGTAAGAAAAATTGATGGCACTAAAATTGGCTAGTTTTGCATTTTAATATGATCGAACCTAATTCACACTTCCCAAACTAAGTTCTGGGCAGAGCAATTTGTAAGGGATAATGGTAAGATGGATCATGTTCAGAACCAGAACCTCTACCATCTTCCTCATTTTTCTCTGGACATGTTCCTGCTCACTGATATCCTTTTGATATCCAAGTCTGTGAGAAGTTGCCTGATGTTGAGGGTTCCAATATATCTAGTTTGTTGGAAAGGCTGACAGAGACTTGGGTCTAGGTGTCATTTGCCATCCCCACCAACTTTATAGTGTTATGATTCTATGGCCCTTTCCGCACAAGGCAGTTAAAAAGGGACAAGGTGTCCTTGCATGTAGGTCATCCGCATCTTGGATCAGACTAGGTGCGGACTATTTAACTGAGTTCCACACCTTATTCCGATCCAACCCGCCCTCAAGTGGTCCTCCAGAGTGCTAAATAAAGACCAGAAAAATCAGGTCTTTACATTTTCTGGAATGCGCCATTGCATTCCTACTTACCTGTGCAGATGTGCAGCCTCGCATCAATGCGAGCCTGCGATTAGTGGAGGATGGGCTGTGGGCGTGGCCCGCATCAGCGGTTGGTCCACTCCCATGAAGACACTGAAGCCACCATTTTGAGCCGGAGCAGCGAGATCTACAGATCTTACACTGCTCTGGTTCACCCTGCGGAAGGGCTCAAGGGAAAGTGTGTTACTTCAGACCCAAGAAGAGCTGGTGAGTAATGGCATGGAGCAATTCACTCACCTCATGCGGAAAGGGCCTATGATTAGAATCAATCCAAAAATCACTTGAATGATTTTGCACTTTCTCTCTCTCTCTCTCTCTCTCTCCCGATAGTTTTAGATAATGCTTCTTAACTAAATTGCTGGAGCGGGAACCTACATACTGTCAGACATGTTCAAAACATCATTCCTTACTAACATTTAACTTTACTTCTGATTAACCTTTAATTTACAAAAATGGTGTTTGAAGGGCAAGTTAACAGTGTATATGTTGGTGAGGATGGAAAAAAAGAAGAAAGATAAATTTTCATTGAAAAACTTAATTTAACGGGTTTTCAAATAAGATCTCATACTTAAGGGATCTGCACCCTCCATCCTGTGGCAAAAATTGTATTATGAGCTTTATAGTCCATCTCTCTCTCTCTCTAAAAAAAAAAAAAACAAGCTGGGGGAAGAGAACTTTAAAACAACAAAAAGTACATTTTTGAATGTACCGATAACAATATGCGCTCCTAGCATCAACAGTGACATTCTTTGTAAATCTCATAGTATGCGCTGGAGACTAGAGTTTAAGGAATGAGTCAACTAATGATAGTACAATCTTTTAAATGATTTTAAGTATTACTGTTTGTGATCATAAATTAGCTTTTCCATTTCTGGTGTTTAACATTATCTAGTTAAATTTCAAGCCTATCATTCCAATTGCTGAGGGGAATTTAAATATGCAACTTTCCATCTACATTCGGAGGCAGTACAGTCCCAGGAGTGCTGTATCATCATGTGTCTCTCCTGAATTTGTAGTCTGCTTCACCATTTCTCAGAGTAAAGAATGAAAAGATTGGTACATGAAAGGTATGGAATGCAGCCAGAGATTTAAATGCCTGATTGCCATGGAGGCATCATAACTAAATTAAGCCAGATGTCTATTTAAAAGATGCAATTACTGGAAGGTTTCCAAAAGATACAGTTTGGTGGAAGTTGCTACAAAAGTTCTTCTTACTTTGACCCATATATATATTATGCCATGAGCCTTTAGGTAAAAATATTTCTGAAAAACAAATACCGTATCCCAGTATGTTAATCCATTCCACGCCTCAAAATTGCCATATTCATTTTCTATTAAAATATTGCCTTTCAAATTTGGCAGTCTTTTGGCAGAATCTTAGCCCCATGTATTATGTATTAAAATTGAATGGCAATACAATGTTTGTATGTATTTCAGCACTGAGGAAGACTTGCAGAGCTTTATAAATCATGTGGACTCTGGGCAAACTCTTGATTTAGTAAAAGGGAGAACAACGACTGGAGTTTTACAGTGTTTGTCATGTATCGTGGCTCAGTATTTATCACCTTTTGAATACACAATGAACAAAGCTTGCCAATAAATAAGGAAACTCAAGTTGCACACACATACATCAAGGAACCATGCTGTATTAATAAGGGTCCTAAGGTATTTGTAGTAAACATTCCAATGTATTTATTTATTTAGCTTTATTCCATGGACAGGGAATGACAAGTGGAGACCTGGGAAATTTTGCAGCAAGCAATCACTGCTTCAGTTTCACAGGATACTTAGGAAGGAAAAAGGGATTTGGGGTAGAAAGTTTGAGACATTCAAAGCTTAGAACTGCCAATACTGAGGTTACTAGGACTATATGATTAACAGCCTTCATGTTTATATTCTCTTCACTCTTTCACACACTCATGTATTCACACAATATTCTCTCTCCTCTCTCTCTCTCTCTCTTTCTCACACACACACACACACACACAGTCATCCCTCCACAATTGCTAGGGTTAGGGGCACAGAATGCTCAGGAAAGTGGAAAAACCATGAATAACTCTAGGCCCTCCCAAACCACATTTAACAAACAAAAAAGTGTGATCAACATATTCAATCCATTATGGATTTCTCTGAGGCATCAGGGTTCCTTCACAAGGCAGAAGTGGGTGGGTGGTGGAGCTTACTGCCCCCTTCACTGCTGCCCCACACCATTTTTAATAGAGACTAACAAATCTCATTCACAGCTTGCAGTCCCTATTAAAAATGGCATAGGGAGACTGCAGAGGTGACAGCAAATAATACGTGAATAATTAAATTTGTAAAAGTGAAGCCTGCAAATGTACACAGAGAGAGAGAGAGAAGAGAGACAGACAGACAGACACACCGAGGGCCAGCTCAAGACATTTTGCTGCCTGCCCACCAAGGAAAGATGACTAGTAACCACTTCAGTGCAAATGACAAGCTCAGTTGGTGCATAATGTAGAAAATTTCCCAACATTTCTCCCTGCCCCTGGCAGTCAAAATACAACCAGACTGTTTCATCATAGAGTTGGAATGGACCCCAAAGAACTTCCACTCCAACACTCAACAGTGCAAGAAATTCACAGACAAAAGTCCCTGACAGGTAGCTATCCAACCTATGTGTAGAAATGATGGACAATTCACTATCTTTCATCTCTTCCACTGTAAAACACTTCTTATCATCAGAAAGTTCTTCTTAATGTTCAGTTAGAATCTCCTTTCTTGTAATTTGAATCCATTGGTTCACATCCTATCCTATGGAGAGGCAGAAAACAAATTCACTTCATCTTCCACATGACAGTCATTCATGCATTAAAAATGATATTCCTATCACCTCTCAGTCTTTTCTTCTCCAAGCTAAACATGGAGCCACTCTTTCAGCCATTCCTGTTAGATATTAGTTTTCAGCTCCTCTACCATTTTGACTACCTTCATCAGGAAATATCCCAGTATGCCAATGGAACTTTTGTGGAAATGAACGGGAAACAATATTTCAAATGTTCATGTAGGTATTACCTTTACCTCCAAGCTCCAAATAGATATGGAGGAGGTGGCAAAATAAATTATGGGTAGCACTTTTCTCATTCTGGTAAGAGTACAGTCATCCAACTTGAACTTTTAGTACAGTCATCCAACTTGAACTTAAAACAGAAATTTAGAACCATTACTATAATTACATTTCCCCCAACTAACTTCAACATATTTGCATTAGATGGATATGACAAGGCTTACTACTCTCTCTCAGCTCCCCAATCTGATAAAGCACCTTGTCTTTTTCTCCCTCCCTTATAACACCACCTTTGTGTAAAAGAATGAAGTCTTCCAATGGTTATTTAGGACCCCTTTATAGTTCTACGGTAGTATGCTTTCTCGGTGTCTTTAAATACTTTATACCACTGAGCCAAATCAGCATTTATAAAAATAAACTGTAATATTTATTGCCACCCTACCCACGAAATAACGAGATCGCAGACAGAGCTTGGGTTGAACTAGGGCAATTTATTAATATGCCTAATTAACAAGGGTTGAACTTAAACTTGAACATAAACTTGAGTTTCTGGCCTGAGAAGAATAATGGGGGGGGGGTTACAGCACCTTCGGACTAGGGTCAAGAGGCCACTCCCGACCATCTCCCCTAGCCCATTGAGCGAGATACCAGGTCCCAAAGCCAACAGCTGAAGGTGCAAGATGACTTTTGGCCAGCCCTTGTCTGGAAGGGAGCCCCAAGTCCACCCCCCGCTGCGCAGCAAGTGGGGTGATCCCAGGGCCCTCCCCAAGGATAGAATTTATCCTCCACCCCAAAAGGGGGGGCCATAGGTACATGCCAAACCTCAAGCCCCCCCTTGCCGGCCATGGACAAGGACAAGCGTCCGCTTAGTCCTGCTGGATCCTCCTCGTCCCGGGCGAGCCGCCCGCTCAGCCGCGGCCCTGGAAGCCGAAAAGTGGCGAAAAGCGGTGAAATTGGCCGCTAAGCTGCCCGATGCCGTCCCCACGCTGAGTCTGCTAGGTTAGAAGGCCGGTAGGCTGTCTCCGGGTCCAGTGAAGAAGGAGGAGGAACGACTGCAAAGGGCCACGTGGCTCAGAAAAACAAAGCAAGGACGTCCTCCTCCTTCGTCGCCTTGAACCAGCACAAATGGCCGACGGAGAGGCGGGGCGGGCCCTAAATACCGGGCCCAGCCACGCCTCCTCCCGTCGGCCACCGCGACGCGATCTCGCATCGCGGGAGGGCGGCAAAGGCAGTACCCCCCGCCACCCGCAATGCTTGGGTGGTGTGGGACGAATTAAGATAACATATAGAACAAAGTATTGGAGTTCATATGCAGATCAAAATTAATACAATTCTTCAGGTTACTTTAGTCAGTGTTCTTCTATCTTTAACGTCTTGTATAAGCAGAAGCATCATAAACAGCCTTTTGGCTACACTCTCACCAAAGGCTCAATCTAGGTCACAGTTTCTGACCACATTCTATAATGGTTTACTTACACTTCTGCCTCTCACTAAGCTTCTCTGAGAATTAAACCTTTCCCACAAACCTACCCTTCCTGGTTAGCTGAGGGCCTTTACTCCAGAGCTCTCTATAGCAAGAATTCATTTTGAAGGACTGCCCAAAAGACAATCAGTATTTGCCTTTATATGTCTTTTCCTCTTATCCATCAACCCCTACCATATATTATGGGGCTGGGTTTTTCTCCAGAAAAGCTATTTGGCAACCTATTTCTAGGCTGCTCTGGCACTCCAGATAGCCACACCCCTAGAACACTATCACAATGGATTTTTTTTAAAAAAAAAAATAGAAAGAAAAAGCTTTTAAACTGGTAATGAAACACAGTACCCCTTTCCTACTAATTCTCCTGTCTTTGGTACTGACTATGCACAATTGTGAAAGAAAGAAAGAAAGAAAGAAAGAAAGAAAGAAAGAAAGAAAGAAAGAAAGAAAGAAAGAAAGAAAGAAAGAAAGAAAGAAAGGCTTTGCCGTGCATGATAAAATACTTGCACAAAAGATATTTTCCTAAAGAGATCCCCAACCAATCTCCAAATCATAAGTTTTTTTTTTAAGAAATCCAAATATAATTGGAAATATTTCTGAAAACTACCGCTGTGACACGAGCAGCAAGCTACCTCTTAAAGAGGCTGCATTCTCCCCCCACTATTTAAAATTATAAGAAAATCTATAGAGATATCTTTCCACTTGGGGAGGGTTGAGGAATTTGTGAAGCTCTGGAGGGTCTTGGGACAAAAAAAATTAGCACTTATACTTGCTTCATTTGCCACCCCACAGTATATAATCCCTGATTGACTGGGAGCATGTGTATGGCTAATCCAGAAAGCAAAAGACGAAGCAACAGGGACATGAAGGAATGGAAGAGAATGTAAACATACTGAATAATCAAAATAAGCTTCAACACTGAAAGCTACCAAGGGGTCTTTCAAGCTAATGCAAAGAAGCAAGAGTCCTCACAGTAAATATCGACAGCTGGTGCCTGAGCATTCACCCACAGGCTGTAACAGGCAGCAGGGATGGAGGGAAGAGGATGTAGGAACTGTATGGCATGGTAGGCAATTGGCCAATCATCATTCAGATCTCACAACACCGTAGACTGTTAGACAGTCATCAGAATTCATCAGTGTCTTTACTCGCTATTGGCTCCAACGACCTGGACGGACATGTGGTTTTTTTTTTAAAGAAACTGATTCTTGTCAATCCAGATTTCTTCTCATTAGAGTTCCTCATTAAGAGCTCTCAATAACCAAAAAACATGTTTTTCAACCATTTTTTGAATATTTATCAATGTTCTTTCCATCCATAGTTTGGGTCCCATGGTGGGAGAAAGGTGGGGTATACAAGCAAATATATAAATAAATATTTTTTTCTTCCTTCTTAATTTCAACCAAACCTTACTTGGCCTTTCCTGCTAATTCCTCATCAGCATTCTGCACATTCCATGCAAGCTTTTATTGATTTGTTCTACTTAAAGGAGCCATGCCAATCATGCTTTCCCAAAAGAATCAAGCCTTACGAGAGGTGGAATGTAAGAGAAACAAGTAAAATCGAGAAATCTGTAATTCCCCATTCAGGACAAGAAAACTAACTTCATCATTCTAATCTCATTGGAACAGTTGTATAGCATGAAATATTAGTGTACTGCAGAGTTTGTCATGAAATTTTAGATCTTCTGTAAAGGTGAGCAGGGGAGACTTCCCAAAAGAGAGCTTAAAATGTAATGTTCTTTTTTTAAAATTATATTTTTATAAAGATATTATGTTTACAACAAAACACAAAATAATACATACACAAGAAGGAAAATATAAGAATAAACAAAAAGTATACCAGATCAGACAAGGAAGAAAACACAGAAATACTAATAGAAACTGATATTTAGAGGGGAAAAAAAACAAAAAACAAAATCAGAAATGTAAATCGTGCAAACACTATATGACTAAACATTCAGCAATAATTAAAATGATCTTATACCAGTATGGCATATCAGTTTTTTTAATAATAAACATCAATATAGCCCAAAGAGAAGAGGGACGACATAAACTATCAAGTAAAAAAGATTGTAATATTTTTTTTTTCATTTAATCACCCACAATTGACATAGCAAATCATAATCAAAAAAGATTTTTTCCCCTTCCCTCTTTTCCTAATGGTGCCAGCTTCTAACAAAGGAAGAAAAATTTACTGACTTAAGCTATATAATAGATATATATGGTACACATTATATTGAATACTAATATGTACTTATATACACGCATATTTATATATATACCTGAAGACATAATTAAGCATCATAGACACTTGATAGTTATCCTTTCCGTCATTACTACTTTGACAGTGAATACTCTAGGTAAGTGATCCAAACATACATATAAATACACATACATATAATATATATATAATTCTTTAAATCCAACTATGATTAATTTATCAAATTTTGTTTGTAAGAATTCCTTAAACAGAACCCAATCTTTACAAAATTTCCTGTTTGATTAGCCATCTAGGACGTATGTACGTTTATTTCTGCAAAGTCCATAAGTTTTTCAATTCATTCTTCATTTGGAATCTTGAGTGATCTCCAGTTTCTCACATGGACTTTTCTGGCAGCAGTTACCACATGCCAGGCAAGTCTCCCAACGTCTTTATCTTCCCTTCTGTCAATTTTTTTTTTAGAAAAACCTCTGGCTTCAACTCAATTTTTATCCAAAACTTTTGGATTCTCACTCTGATCATATACTGGATTTTTTTTAGCTCTGTCACATCTCCATCACATATGAAAAAAAGTTTCAATCTCTCTCACACATTTTTAGCATTGATTATTAGCACCTTTATTTGCTTTAGCAATTATGTCTGGTGGAAGTTGCCATCCATACATCATTTTTTATCAGATTTTCTTTTAGATTATAACACATCGTATTCGCATTACCACTTTTCCATATTTTTTCCCAGACTTCCAAAGGTATGCTGCAATTCAACTCTTTTGCTCACTTTATCTTTCACTTCTTAATTGTTTCCTCTTCTAAATGAAGTTCCAGTAGCATTCATACAAAGCTACTATTAAATGTTTTTGTCCTTTCAGCAAATAATTTTCAAATTCTGTCATTTTTAAGTCAATTTTACCAATCTTCATATCTATTTTAAATATATCTGTAATTTGCAAGTAGAGGACCCGTTGAATATTAATCCCTTCTTCCAATAAATGATGTTTTTTTTCCATTGGTACAAATCATCTCATCTTAAGAATTCTCTATAGGTTTTCCAGTCTCCATATCTTTTTATTTGTCTTTTTTATTTATCTTATTTATCTTTGTATTTATTTTATGGAAACTGCCTCTAATGGTTGACAGCCAAGGTGTAGCTTTAGTATATAGGAGCAGTTTATATTTTTCCCAGATTCTATACAATGCCTTCCAAATTAAGTGGCTGCAAAATGATTGTTGAACCTTTACTTGTTATACCATAGGCAGCCATGCCACTCAAAATGGAGGTCATGCCTTTCCAATATTAGAAGTTTCTGGTTATTCTGTAGAATCCATGCCAGACAAGAAGCTTCATAATGTATTTTCAGATCCGAAGCTATAAAACCTCCTCTGTTTACCATCACTTATCTCTCTCACTCAAGGTTGACACTCAAGGTTAACATTAGTCCTAGTACTTGAGTGAGATTACCTTGAAAACACTGTAATTAGCACAATCCACAAGTTCCTTACAATTTACACAGTCTATAAATCCTTTACAATTCTTCATATATTGTCAAGGACAGAGACCTGGGCAGCGAGCCAGCCCAGAGAAGGGAGTGGGAGAGCCAGCAAAGTCCAGCCAGGAGGAGATAAGCAAGCACTTTACACAAGGGAGTTCATTTACCAGAGCGTCCAGCAAAAGCCATAGTCAGAGTTCCAAAAGCCAAGGGTCAAGAGATCAATTCAAGGTAGCAGGAACCAGGTGCTGGAAGCAAGGAACAAGCAAGAAGGGGGCTTGAAAGAAGTTTGCCACAAACAAAGGAAAGCTTCCTGGCAGGCAGTTATATAGCCCAAGACACAGGTGTGTCTAGTCACTGCTTCTTGAACTTAATCAAGGAAGCCTCCCTTTGCTCTGCTCTCTTGAGCTTCTGCCTTGTTTGTGGGCTGATTGACACAGGCCCCAAGGCATCTCCAGAATCGGATCCCTGTTGCCCTAAAGGAGCAGGCAGAGGAACGTCTGAGCCTGCTTGGTCCGTGGCAGCAGGGGGAGCTCTTGAGCTGCAGGACTCATCTCCAGCCAGAGCCACAGGGACCAACCGCTGCTGCTCGTCATCAGCAGCTCTGACAGGGGCTTCAGTTATCACATATATGGGGGAGCGGCGGGGGAGAAGATTTCTACCCCAGAAAAAAGAGGGGGGGAGGTTAAAAAAGGTAAGAAATGGGACAAAAGAGAAAAGGGGGGGAATGGCAAAGGCAATGACAGGATAAGTCAGTTCTTATTATTTCCTTGGTACATTTATAGATGTATGGATCAGTTAAATTTGTGAAGTCCATTCCCATTATATAGTGTTTTTGCCAAGTACAGGATCAAATATGGTAATCAGTATATATATATAGTCAGTAATTTTTAACCTGTGTTAAATCTAATTGAATCCAATCATATGAAAAGAGATCTGTAAGTGCTTCTAAATTTGAAAGAGAAGAAAAAAAATCTTTTGAAAAATACTCAGATGGGTTACTTACCAGGAAGTAACATGCATCTTCCTCACTTTGACAGTCAAAAAGTATACCTTAAAATATCTTAAAATTTAAAAACTGGAAGCGATCTGGTGTGAACATGATGGTGAAGGAAGTGACAGCCCATCTGATTGCCTCTCTTAACACATTCAACTGTGGATCCACTACAGAGGGAACAATCCTGGCCTCCGTTGCCCATCCTGGCTCTGGCTCTTCCCCTCAATCCTGGGTTACAGTACAAACCAGTCTAGGAGCACTTGCTATGCTGGAAGCCCACAGCTGTAGTGATCTCTGACATGATGCTTCGATGATCATGTCTGTCAGCTCTTGTGCCCAAACTACAAGCCAAAATGTACAGTTCTGAACTTGTACTACCTTTAAATTTTCCATTGGGCAACAGGGATAAGACTTAAAAGATGGGAAAATCTGTTTTACTTTACCCTTCATTTGAGTTTCTCTCATGTCAACTTTTATTCAACACAAAATTTGTCCTCTACTAAGTTTTGCAAATTTTCACAAACTAAAATGTAATTATCCATTACCAAGTTCAAAAGATAACTATTTCCAGGCCAAAGAGCACCAAGTTTTACATGTGCCACCACTTTCAAGATTATTGCAACAGCACTAATTCGACACTAACACAGTGGAACACAGAGGATTTCCAAGTAACAACCTGAAGAGCAAAACACTCAGACTTCTGAGACTGGCTGGGCAGATGGATCTGCAAGTTTTGGTTGAATTTTTTGGGGGGAAAAAGGTCTTTCCCATGCTGAATATGAAGAAATGTATTTTTTACAGTCTTAATCCTCACTTGTCTCAATGTCGCACACAGTAAGAAACTGAAACATTTTTCTCCTTGCCTATAAGACACAACTTCTCTTGGTCTCCATGAGAGTTTTCTCATTTGCAAGTATGTGCTAACTGTACAGAACTATGGGCTTATCCAAAAAGGAAGAAAGTCTTTGGATACATTGAGATGTCCTGGTTCTTTGTGTTTTAATTTTACCTATATATTCATAGTCTTACATATGAACAATCCCAGATTTTCCTCACTTCCCCCTCCCTTGTGTTCTTCCTCCTCCCCTTCCAACTGATGTTCTGTGACATGTAAACTCAGGCAACATTTCAGAAACTCACTTTCACCAATTTCCATTGAGTCCTTTTGAATTATAGTCAGGAGGTATAATCAGTTAAAGGTCCTTTAGCAATATTATTCTAGTTAAGCATTAGGATTTTTTTTTCCATTCACCGCTAGCATTTCTCTTTCCCTTGCTTGATCTCTGTTGAATCTGCTGTCCTAAGAACAGTCATTATGTTTCTTGGTGGTGGCCCTGGAGAGATACATTTCATTTCAGGAAATACTGGATTCATTGAAACTGACCTGAAGAATGGGAATACAATGTTCTTGCAAGCATTGGGAGTTCCCAAGAATTGCTTCAGGGCGAGGAAAATGTAATGTACATAGATCTCAAAAAGAAAAGAAAAAGGACAGGAACAAAGTGAGAGGTGTTCTGATTTTTCCAGTTTGTCTCTTTGGGTCCTATGACAGTTCTTAACTTTTTGATTAACTTTTTAAAAATTACTGCCATTAGATAGATTTTGTCCTTTTGATCTCTCGCTGGTCCATTTGTGCTGGCTTGATCTCTGTCTCTACTCACTTCACACACGAAGGAAAAAAAAACTAGTTTTGCAAGGAAAAACTGTGCAGAAATTGTAGAAACCTTAACAGACAAGAAAGCACTTATTCTGGTTTAGGGTTGGCAAGTACCCATTTGAGGTAATATAATGCAAGAAGCAGCCAGGAAATGAGTCAAAGTAAGTGTTATCATCTTCCAGCCCTCAAATCCAGGCATCTATTTTACATATTATGGAAATGATTATAATTATGCACATTATTGACTTTCATTCTAATTATGCAAATTAATCATATTAATAGTTGGATTTTTTCTCTCATCACGTTTCACCCTTGGTACCATTTTTATGGAAACTACTGTTCTGAAAGAACCAGTATAGAATAATATACTAAGTACTGTACTAATAATGCCAATTACCTAAATGAAAAAATGTTTTACCTTTGTAGAAGGTTTTTCTTCCTCTTTTCTGAAAGTTAGGTATCCCAGGATGCTGAGCTAATCTGTATGCCCTTCATGTTTCGTTTTAAAATAAAGTTCTTCAGAAGAACACGTTTGTACAGTCTGGCATTTTGCCAGACCAAGTTTCATTGATCTTTTAGTCAACCTTTGTTTATTCAGAACCTGATATTGTGGACAGCTGTGAAGGAGAGTAGAAAGAACTGTAAGAAGGAAAGTGGATTTATTTGTAGAACTGTCCTAATGGAGGAGTCCCAGGAGATGCCAGAATAAAAGATGGGTTTCTGAGTAGGAGAGGGAAAAAAAGTCTAAACCCTTGCCAGACAGCTCCTCTGAAGGAATTTCTCACTTTTCAAAATGTGCAGCTGAACACATCTGAATCATTTATATTATCTGACTAAATGAAGGTGCAGGAAAGATCAAGAAGACATTTCATGAGGAAAAATAAATAACAAAAAAACTGCAAGCTGTGTTAAACCTATGGGAAAACCTAATGTCTTTAATTATATTGTGGGAATTATATCTGTATAAGGCTGCATTGATACCATGATGTTGTCCAGTTCATACAATACTTTCCCCCTCTCTGTCAATATGAATGACATCTATGCTGACTGGCAATATATTTGGGGCATGGGAAGCGGGAAAGAGCAAAGAAGTATTCATACAATTCTTCCTCCTCCTCCTCCTCCTCCATCTCCACCACCAGGGTCATCCTTCAGTAGACCTGGGAAAAGATTCTTAAGGCCACATAGGTTAACCCCACTCAGTGCCAGAACTACACGCTGCCTTTCTCCTACCCATTTGATGTCAGCATTCCCTTCTAGAGTTTCCACCCTCAAAATGGACCCTGATGGAAGAGAATATCTTCCCTATAGTAAGACATCATTATTACAGTCTCTTCCTTATGAACATCCAAAAGCAGTAGAATAAGGAGTTTGTATAAATTCTGTGGCTGGTTACAGCTCCAGTAATCTTTGTGTATGTCCATGCAACATCTGGAGTTTCGGTCTTCTTCATCCAATGCAAAATTAATGTGCTGATACACTGAAAGATCTTGGCAGGTGTATTCTAAAGACTGATCTATCTATCTACCACTTAAAAGCCATTGTATTTAAATGTAACCTCTGTTTTCAGAGAAAATGTCTTTTATACTTTTGTACTAGGAGGAAATCTCATTAAATTCAGGGAGTGAGGTGGTATGATGTAGTACTCTGTGGAGTATTGTGAGAAATAGAAACCATTCTACAAGGCAACCATGTAGGAAATTAAAAGAGTAGCTGCTTGGTCACTAGTACTGACTGTCAGCAGGGCAGACTGGGATGGGATGACTTAAGAGATGAACTGGTCCTGAACACTGTTAAGAAACTGGGGCCTCAGCAGCTGCCCAGTTTTGCCATGTGATGATGTCAGGTTAGCCATAATAAGAACAATCTATCTTCTTTTTCATAAAATTATGGAGTTGGAAGAGGTTCCAAAGATTATTTGGTGCAACCTCTTCCCAGGCAGGAATCACAGCTAAGTGTCCTGGACATATGGCCATCAAACCTCTGTTTGATAACCTCCAACAAACCACTCCATTCCATTGTCAAACATCTATTACTATCAGGGAGGAATTCCTAACATTTAGCCAGAATCTCATTTCTTATAATTTGAATCAATAGGTTCCCTGCAACAGCAGAAAACTTTGCTTCACCTTCTATATGGAATCCCTTCAGAGGTTTAAAGGTGGCCATCATGTCACTTCTCAGTCTTCCCTTCTCCAGATTAAAAACACCCAGCTTCCTAAGCCATTTCTCATAGGGCTTGGTTTCCAGACCATTTACCATTTTGATCACCTTCCTTTGGACACCATCCAGCTTGTCACCATTCTTCTTAAATTGTGGTACCCAGAACTGGACATAGGAGAGGTCTAATCAAGGTCGAATACTTCACTTGATCTCGACAATATGGTTCTCCTTATACAGCCTAGAATTGCTATAGCTCTTTTTTTTTCTTTTGCCACTTCACACATTTATTTTGAAGTTACAATAATAAAATTAAATACCACTAAGTAAATGCAAAAACAAGCTGTGTATCTCTCTGCATTTTCTTTATGCATTTGCTTCGTATCATTTAGCAAGGCTTTTTTCCCCTTCCTATGTGAAAAATGCATATTTTGACAATACTTTTCCAAAAAATAAACTTTCTTAAGGTACATATTCTTTTCCCTTTCTACCACTGACTAAGGTGAGCTTGTGCATTCTTTTCAAATATACAAAAGGAAGAAAACAATGTGATGCTAGTGTTTTCCTTCCAATGACAAGAAGCTGAAATATATATACATGTTTTTGGTAATTGGATACATTTGTTTAAATAAAGTATCAGTTAACAAAACTTCTTTTTCATCTCCTTAAAAAAACTCACAAAATGCTTTACCTGCAGAAATCTCTAGTGAACTGGTGTCAGGCAAAAGGGTCTTATGTTTTTGTGTGGGCACAACCTCCTGGAAAGGTAGACAGCTGTGAGGGTATAATCTGGCTTTTAAACAAGATTCCCTTGTATGCTTTTTCCACTCTTAGCAGGAAGTGGCTGTCAAGCTGCCTTAAGCATGGAAATAGAACTGTGATCTGTCAAATGCAGCATGTTCAGTGTGTTATGTCTCTAGTGGACTGTGGTCAGAAGCAGATGATTAATATGTCGAGTCTTACTGGAATGCTGAGGAAACCTGACTGGCAAAGGAGGTAAGAAAGGTCAGAACGTACAACCTACTTGTGTTGGTTTTAAAGTACTCTTATTCATTTACAGAAAGTTAGTCCCAGCTGAACACCTTTTCCAGCATTTAACACACTCCTTCTAATTTGATTGTATATGAAAAGAATGGAGATGCAGCTCATTGCAATTCAGTTACACTTCTCTTTGTGTGCCAGTTTTCTGCTCCTAGCTCCCTAGAAGTGAAGATACATAGGCAAAATCCAGCCTGTGTAAGTTCCAATAAATTTCAATGGGAAAATTAAGCAGGGTGGTGGAAGGATTTCAGTTTTGAGACTGGGATTTGAGAGGTCACAGTTCAAGCTTCCGCTCAGCTGAGGAACTTGCTGGGTGACCTTAGGCCAGTCCCTTCCTCTCTCAGAACTTGTGTTTGGAGGCCTGAGTCTATTGAAAACAAGAATTTAGATTCACCACAGGTTGAGAGAAGGAAACTTTATTGTTGTACACTTTCTTCTTTGTCTAAGACCACATATTAACTGCTCTCACCTTCCCAGATGCCTACCAGAAAAGCTGATGCAGACTATCTGTATTCCATCCAGGATATTAGAGGAAACCTGGCTTGAATTTGTCACAAATGTGCATGCCTACCTCAGGTATAAGGTGAACCATATGCACTATTTTGAACTCATTGGAGAAAAGCCAGAATATAAATCTATACTAAGAAAATCTTCCTAATGTGGAAATTCTGGTAGATGCCTCAAAATTCAACAGTGTTTTTCCTGCTCTCCAAGGTGCAATGTATAGTTTCAGACTGAACAGTTGCAATGCTAAATGGGATGCTCCCTAGAAGCCCAAAACAGAGCAGCCATAAGCCACCAGGAAACAGTGATAGATATCTCTACATTTGACAGGGTTTTTTTTTCCCCTAAGAGACTAGTTTTAAGGCAATATTCCAAATAGGGGTCTTCCTAAAAGTAAAATAGGGCATATAAGGGCTAGAAAACAAGAGTAAGCTCTCTGAGACCATTCCCGCACTAGACTGTTACAGTGCTATTATTCCACTTGCAACATCCTATGGAATCCTGGGGTTTGCAGTTTCGGGAGAGGCTGACCAGCCCCTCCCAAAACTGCAAATCCCAGGATTCCATAGAATGTTGCAAGTGAAATAATAGCGCTATAACAGTCTAATGTGAAAATGGCCTGAGTCACTGCTGTTAAGATTCCTAAGGAAAGTGAAGGAGAAAGAGAAAAACAGGAGAAACCCAAGGCACTGCTGGCAAGATTTCTGAAGCCTTAAAAAGGTCAGAAAAATTGGAAAGGACTCTGTGAGGTGCAGCTCTTAAGACCGCTGAGGTTAAAAAGGGACAGGGAAGAGAAGGTTCCATGACCTACTTTTGGGATATTAGATACTGACACGGGCAGCACGAGGTATAATTCAGACAGTTAAAGTGTGTGTGCTTGTGTCTCTGTGTGCATGTGGTGAATTATACTAGAAAATATGAAACTGCCTTATATCTAGTCATCCCCTTTCACTCATTTATAACACTGTAGGAAGGAAGATGGGGGGCTGCTGGTCCAGCCCTGCTGTGTGCTGGATGGCCTTTTGAAGGAGAGAACCCTTCCAACATGTGGAAAGAAATGGACATGTAGAGAAAGGACATGACAGAAAGGATGGGGCTAGAAAGCAATAATGCTATGAGAGAGAAAGAATTTTCATAGACCTATTATTAATTACCGACGTCATTCACACTAACTGAATTGTACCTGCCTGGGTCTAACACCCCAATGAGTGTCCACCCTATATCATCTGTTGTGACTGCTTGTTCATCTCCTGAATCAGTGGTGCTTGTCTTTACCAACACCATTTCCCTGATCTTAATCAGAATTTAGCACTCTGCACCCACTGAGAATGTTCAGTCCTCACAGAATGCTTTTAGAATCTCTCTTCCATTTAAATTTTTTTTCTTGAAATATTTCTTGTAATTTTCTACATTTTGAGGTTTCCTCAAGTTTCATGGTACCCTTGTTTTGTGTCTCAGTACTGCCCTTTAGGCTGCAAAATGATCTACAAGCATCAAATTAGCATATTGGATTCAGCTATCTTTCTAGAACCTTCCTTTTCTTCTTGAGATTTACTTTGAGATCTTGGTGATTAGCTTCATTCCATAAAGTGTTCAGTACCAAAGAACATTTCCCACAATACTTTGCCCTTTCCGTGGGGCAGATAATTCCCCAGCAAGTTCTCAGTGTTTTGCTTCCCTGCTGTTTCTTCACAAAAGACACAGTGTTACCCCACTGGAAAACCCTGTCCCAGGGTCTACAATTTTAATATTAAAATAGGATTCCATGTGCCTGAGAGGTCACTTGGATGGTCATGTAGGCAGCAACAGTTGAATGATCGAAAACCAGGTAAGGCCAGTAAAATCCTCAGTTACGGAGCCCCAGGAGACCTCTAGCTGTGTAAATCCACAGTAAACAAAGAGTCCTCAGCCCCTGAGAAGCCGACTTGAGGGGATTAGTGTGTTTGCCCCAAGTTGAGCAAAATCCTATCAGGCAAGGACCATTTACATAAAGTCACACCACAACCAAATGCAGCCAACGATCCTGAGACTTTGGCAACACCTTGTAATCTCATCAGACAAAGGAAGTTACTATTATGGAGCTTCTTTCTCCTTGCAACACCCATTGTTCTCCCCAGGAAAGGATTAGCGCTCCAGGTACTTTTCCCCCTACAAATAGGCCCAGTTTTGAGCGGTTCATCCCAGCAGACCGTTTCTCTGTCCATTGAGTAATCCCCTCAGCCCTCTCTGTGCTAAGCCCCACTTCTTCACTGTTTTTCCCGGACCAAGGACTTCAGGAAAAGGTGCAGTATTACCCCAGCTACACCCCCTTCAATATTCCCCTATCCAGTTTCCTCTCTTTTGCTTCTTAATAGGTCTTGAGTGAGTGTGTGAGTGATTGCGTTGGTGCATGAGACTTTCATTCAATAACATCATTTATTGGACATTTCTGTTTGGTTTTTGGCTCGACCTGACCCTGTAAAAACTAGGTAAAAAGACCCCAGTAGGTTACCCTGCCTCTCACATTGCTATCACTCATGCTCTGGTGAGTTTCCATTCCTCATCAAGTGGAGCACAGTGAAGTGTCCCCCAAGGGACCCCAGAAATCAGGGTAACAACAGCACTAACCAAGTAGTGTTCTTTCTAGTGAGATCTCTCTGCAGGATCTCAGGTTTCACTGTGCTTAGAACGCTTAAACCAAAATTACCATAATTTTCCAGGAAAGGGGAAAAAGATAAAAACAGTGGCTTTTTTTTTAAAGACAGTGAGGAGAAAGTGGAAAAAGTAAGAACTATTTTTACTTAGCATTATGTCAACATACAGGTTCCCAGGTCTACATTTTCTAGCATTTCTATCTAAATTTTTCCTGGAAAGAATATTTCATGTGTACCTAATTGCAGGATTTGTAATGCTAATAAATTCAAGACCTGGCATGCCATATAGCTGACAGAAAACCCACTCTTGTCTCCCCAATTTTTTTGTCCTTTTGGCAACTTTGCAAGAACCATAGAACTTTGGGGTGTACCACTATAAACTGGGCACAGCAACATTGTCTGCTACAACCCATTACCCTGAGGAAAAACTAGGAATGATTCCCACTTTGGGTTCACATTGCTGATATGAATCAAACCACTTTTTCTTCAGGCTAATACACTAACACACTTGCTTGTCTTTTGTGGATTTTCCTTTCTTTTCTTTTTTTTCCAGTTTGCAATGCACTTCCATGATTTTTAAAAATAATACAAATTGAATGTTAGAAAAAATTCAAACAAGAGACATATATTAATGCAACATGTTTGCAAAATGCATATCTTAGGAAAGCTAGTAGTTCATAGTAAAACCAACAGCCCATGAAAATGCAAAAGCTGTGATGTGCATTTGCACAGCTTTAGCTGGTGTGCCAACTGTGGCACTCCCTGGAGAAGGCTGATCTGGCCGTAGTAACATCTAAGTTAGAATATTACAACATGGACCTGTCTTTGAAGAGGGGTCAAAGCACAGACTGCTTCCACCGACCAACATATATAATTCATATACATTTTTGAGCATTGCTGGCCCCTTGCTTCTTCCCATTTCTAAGGAAAAGCATTGTTTTTGACCTTTAAAGCCATATCTGAAACTCAAGCATTGAGCTCTTTAAAGTAAAATTCTGATGTCAAGCTGGTGGGAGTGTGGGAGTGTGGGAGCAGGAACTTTGGAACTTCTCCTCAGCAGATGTTTGTTCTCTATTCTTTCTTCCTTCTGACAGGTGGTGAAGGCATCCCTTTTGACTTTGTTTTAATCCTTTCCTCTTAGCTTGCTACTATTTTACTACTATTTAAATTAATTTGTCTATGAGTTACATGATAATGTTTCCTTTGTATCTTGTAGCAATATTTGAGCTGTTGCAAGATACGAGTTTGCTACTCAAAAAATTAGTAAGGAAGATTTCAGGCATGTTCTTCTAAGAAGAAATTTCTTAAACAGAATAGAGAATCGTAGAATCATAGAATCATAGAAATGTTGAGTTGGAAGAGACCACAGGAACCATCCAGTCCAACCCCCTGCCATGCAGGAACACCCTCAAAGCACTCCCAACAGATGACCATCAAGCCTCTGCTTAAAAACCTCCAAGGAAGGAGACTCCACTACACTCCGAGGCAGCATATTCCACTGCCGGACAGCCCTGACTGTCAGGAAGTTCTTCCTGAGGTTCAGGTGGAATCTCCTTTCCTGCAGCTTGAATCCATTGCTCCTTGTCCTGGTCTCTGGAGCAGCAGAAAACAAGCCCTCTCCCTCCTCTACGTGGCATACCTTCAAATATTTAAACATGACTCTCATGTCCCCTCTTAACCTTCTCTTCTGCAGACTAAACATACCCAGCTCTCTAAGTCTGTCCTCATAGGGCATGGCTTCCAGGCCTCTCACCATTTTGGTTGCCCTCCTCTGGACTTGCTCCAGCTTGTCAATATCCTTCTTGAATTGGGGTGCCCAGAACTGGACACAGTATTCAAGATGGGGTCTAACCAAAGCAGAGTAGAGTGGTACCAGTACCTCTCTCGATCTAGACATCATACTCCTATTGATGCAGCCAAGAATCCTTCCTTTCACTATGCATCCACTTAATTTGTGTTTTTGGAAGATGCTGGATATATATGGTGCTTGATTTAAGTACAATGGCCAATGAGAGCAAAACTGAAAAGAAATATTAGCTGGAATACTTTTTAAAAAAAGCACAGGCATTGTGCTTATGTATCTTCTTTTAGGATTGCTCTGTAGGGAGGCATTCAGTGTTATCATCATCATCAATATCATTATTAAATTTACATTTGTTTATATCCCACAAGATAAGCTTGGGTGCTACTGTTAGAGAGAAAGAGTAGGAGAGTCAGGGGAAGGAGGATATGATAAACCTGGGAAGATAAATTTATACAGAAAGGAGGTGGTTCAGAGGAATGCCTTAACCATATGTCTTCACCAGTATTATTGCCTGGAGGGATGTGTATCTGAATCCTGGTAAGGAGCTAAGGTAAGAAGTCTAGGTAGGTAAGTCTGTGATATTTTAGATTTGTGTAATCAAATTTTCTTTTTCTTCTTTCTTAATCCTTTTTCTTCTTCTTTTCTTTTCCACTTTTTCTCTATTACTTCTCTATTATTTTCTTCTCTCTGTTTTTCCTTTTTTATAGCTATCTTCTCTTTTCTCTTCTCTTTTTTTTTTGTGTGTCTTTTCTATTATATCAGTCCTCTTCTTCTCCTTTAGTCTTTTATTCTTTTTCTAACTTATTCTCTTTTTCTCTTTTTAGTTAATTATTATCCTTAATAAATTTTGGCCTGTTTTATGATATTTTCAATGATTGCATGATTGTATGTAACATGCATGATTGTGTGTAATTTCTACATAATGACCAGTTGGTCAATTTTTCAATAAAAATAAATTTTAAAAATATCTGAATCTTATTGTTAGCCCCAAATAGTAGGTCCATTGAGTAGGATTAAAAATAAAATACAGTTTATAATCCATAGCACAAGCAGTTGAAAGGAAAGTCTTGGTTGAAAATCCAGGCCAGAATTCTGTTACAGACATACACATGCATGGCTGTCCCTTTTGTGTGCAGAAGTCCTTTTTGGGTGTTGCAGAGGGTTTTCCTTTTCTCCCTACTCAGTGCCCAGGGTCCCCACCAAATTTACTACAGAGTTCTTGATGCCACCTCACATGGCTGTCTCATATTCACAGTAAGCAGGTAAGATCATAGAAACTTCTGGCTACATTCCTATAGCCAGGTGCACAGTGATGACACCAGTCTCAAGATCTGCAGGAGTCCTCTGAGGGTCTCAGTACTTATCATTGGGCATCTGGCTATCAAGAGATAGCCAGACATCTTTCTGATCCTGTCTGCTTCCTGTAAAGCACAGAATGTCCATGTGGGGTAGCTTCGAGGGTCCTATAATATGTCAGGGGGCGGGCATATGGCTCAGAATAGCATAGGTCCACATGTAGATATTTATGCTATGCCAAGGGGTTGTTACATTGAGGCCATAATCTGATGGACAAACTCTCATGTGCAAGATGTTCATTAAGGGTTTAAAATAGCAATGATGGCCATGGTCATAAAGGGATCTAGATTAATTAAGTAAATGGACCAGACTTCATTTTTGCCATGAAGTTGTTCTCATCGGATTGTTCATAAACGACCTCCCAACATTCTTCATCCTCTTTGTGGAAAAAGAAATGTGTGGCCCAGAAAAGTTCCTTCACCCCCACCACTGGAAATTAAATGGAGTCCAATGCCTACCATATCAAACATAGACACAGGATATTCAAGTCAAATATCAGCAAAAAAACAAAGTCAAAATTTATTTGAGACCTGTAATATTGTTGAAAATTTTTTAAAAATACTAGAATTCTCCTCAAAGGCTATTAGAAAAGCCCCAGCAATGCTGAAAATTATGTTTTCAAAAACATCATCATCCATCTTTCCCAACTATTTGCTTTCTTTGCTTGTCAGTCCCTCTTCTGTTGCTGTTTCCTCACCAAGCAAGCAAAGACTATTCTCTATATTTTATCCGTGCAGAAGTGAAGATGATTTAGATCTCCCAGAAATCTGTTGAGGACCCTCTTCAAAACCAGATGTATATACTCCCTCATCAAACACCTGTTTGGATTCCGGATAAAAGACACAAGGTCTGAAAAGCTCTTTGGTCTCCCATCTTAAATAATTTAAGGGGGGGAAAGGAGGCAAGATCCTACATCATTTTTGTGAGGTAGAAATCTGCACTCATGTAGTATATAGATGATGGTGTGGTAGAATATCCCTTCTTTGGAGGTTTTTAAGCAGTGGCTGGATGGTCATCTGTTGGGAGTGCTTTGATGTGGGTTCTTGCGTGGCAGGTGGTTGGACTGGATGGCCTCTGTGGTCTCTTCCAACTCTGTGATTCTATGGACCTTTTCGCACGGGCTTTCCCAAGCGAAAGAGCCCCGTGAGCCGCGCGGGAGTGGGAGTGCCGCTGCGCACGACGCACTCCCACTTCCGGCGCTCTCACGGGGCTGCAGCGGCGCGGGCGCGGGGTTTTTGATTTTCGCTTTCAAGCGAAAATCACCCCGCGCTCGCGCTACGCTCCCGGCGCCCACACGCACTCACCTGTAGTGCGGTGCGTCGGGGAGGCGGCCGGGTCGCGCCTCCTTCCCTCTGCCCGTGCGGAAGGAAGGGGTGGGGCGGGGAGCTAGCGCGGCGGATGCGACGGCACCCTGCTTCGCACGGGCGGGGGGCTGCTCGCGACAGCCTCCCGCGCGCACGCGGGGGGCGGGCGCGACTGTCGCTCGCTCCTGGCGCGCGCGGGGGGCGGGCGCGACTGTCCCTCGCTCCTGGCGCGCGCGGGGGGGCGGGCGCGACTGTCGCTCGCTCCTGGCGTGCACGGGGGGGCGTGCGTGACTGTCCCTCGCTCCTGGCGCACACGGGGGGCGGGCGCGACTGTCCCTCGCTCCTGGCGCGCGCGGGGGGGCGGGCGCGACTGTCCCTCGCTCCTGGCGCGCACGGGGGGCGGGCGTGACTGTTCCTCGCTCCTGGCGTGCGCGGTGGGGGCGGGCGCGACTGTCGCTCGCTCCTGGCGCGCGCGGGGGGGCGGGCGCGACTGTCCCTCGCTCCTGGCGCGCGCGGGGCGGCGGGCGCGACTGTCCCTCGCGCCAGGAGCGAGGGACAGTCGCGCCCGCCCCCCTCGTGCGCGCGCGCGCGATCGGGAGGCTGTCGCGAGCAGCCCCCCCGCGCGCACCAGGAGCGAGCGACAGTCGCACCCGCCCCCCGCGCGCGCCAGGAGCGACGGGCTCCTTTCTTGCACGCGCGGGGGGGGTGGACTTGCGAGCCGCCGCCGCCGCCTCCGGGACGGTGCCGTTTCCCAGCTGGTTCCTTCGGCTGCGGAAGGAACCAGCGGGGAACCGGCAGGCTCCCGAACTAGGCTTTTCCCGCAAGCCGCCCGCCCCCGCTCGCGCAAAAAGCCTAGTGCGAAAAGGGCCTATGATTCTATTGTTGTACCACATATATGCTGAATACTGACCACGGGCAGTACTGAGGGTACTGAGTCGACTTACTTAAATGTGTAACACCAACATATGAGGGCCAGTGTCATGCAGTGGAGAGAGTGCTGAACTAGGATTCTTGGAGACTAGGGTTCAGATCCCCACTCAGCCATGTAAACCCAGTGGGTAACCTTGGGCAAGTCACTCAGCCTTAAAGGAAAGCAATGGCAAACTTCCTTTGAACAAATATTGCCAAGAAAACCCTGTGACAGGTTTGTCTTAGGGTCTTAGAGTTGACATTAAATCAAAAATCACTAGAAGGCATGCAACAATAATAGCTATTTTAATATCAACATCACAACAAAAGAGCTCCAGGCATCACGTTATCTTTCTGATAATTTTATATTATTTATCTGTGTCACGGGTAGGAAAATCTAAAGATTTAATGTATGAAGCTTTCCTTCTTTCTTTCTTTCTTTCTTTCTTTCTTTCTTTCTTTCTTTCTTCCTTTCCTTTCTTTTTTTTTCTTTTTCTTTCTTCCTTCCTTTCTTCCTGTTTTACTTTCTTTACACTGCCCACAGGTTTACTGAGAGTCCTCTTGCTTTTATTATTTTTTTATCCCAGATTAGATTAAGAAATACATTGTACCACCTTTGTAGTGAGTGAAGAGCTTTTGAAATGTGGAGCCTTGCTGATGCTTAAGAAAATGAAAAATGTGTGAGGATTCTAAAAGAGATTTGATTTCAAAATGTAATGAGAGAAGAAAATCACCTTGCAGGTGGAACTGACAGATGAATTAGGTCTTTGGTAGCCTATTTTGAAGTTTGATCAAAGTGAAATGGACCACAGCATTATATAGTGTGCAGTCCAAAGCAGGCAAAGATCTTCACTATTTGCTTTACCACTGAGAAATGATTTGGATATGCATTCTGGTTGTTAAGGATAGCAATTGGAAACTCTTTCGTATAGTGTTTAGATTGTTAGATTGAGATTTAAAAATCCAAATTCAAATTCCAACAGCCACAAAACTGACAATGGGCCAATCATTCTTTCAGTTTAATCTACCTCACCAGGTTATGTGAGAAGAAAGTGATGAGGAAGAAGACACATATGTTACTATGGTTCAGACATACCTGGTGATAGCACTAGATATCTCTTGATATCAAACTTATTTGGCCTTCACTTGACCTTTCTCTGCCACCCTGCTCCATGTGTTTGCAAGGGCCACCGGACAAGCACGTAAACAGGCGCGGCCATTAATGGTTGGACATTCCAATCCTCATTTAGGCAGGCAGATTAATGCCTCTCTGTTGCTTCAGGGACCATTTTCTTGCAGACACACCTTGCTTAAGCGCGGCTTTACACAAAGACGCACGACCCTGAGTCAGCACTCTCTTTATGCTAAGACACTTGCATACTGGCTGCACTATTGTCATCCAGCACTAAGCTAATCATGTGAAACCTGACCTTTTCCAACGCTTTTGTCCCGCTTCAAATTCTCTTTGTCCTCACCAAGCATGGCATGGCCTGTAGGCACAATCCACCCTATAAAAAGTCCCCTTTTCCAAGTCCTCCTTGGACTGCTTGGATCACCCTGGACTTCCATCTAGCCTTGCTGCCGCTCTGTCCAGTGACATTTTCCCCTCAGTTCCCAATAACTGAGTCTGCTCAACCCCGGAATGCTCCGGACTGCTATCCTGCCTTGCTGTCGGTTTGTCCAGCGAGTCATCCTCTTAGCGAACCATGCTGAGCTTTCTTCCCTGCAACCTCCACTTTTCTCCAGGACTACGTGAACAGGTGTCGTATTACCTACTTCCCCAAAACTCTCTATTTCTATTTCTCAGTTAGTTAGTGTATGTTGTGTCTTTCGTGTTGTTTGTCCTCAATAAAATATTATTTGTTACTTTAAACTGTCTAGCCACACTCTGACCTGATGCTGTATACATAGGGTTAAAAGATCCCAGCTAAAGTTACCCTGCCTCTCGCTAGCTTAAGAGAGTGCTCAAGTTAATTTCCCCATCTTGTGTTTTTGCTTGGTTATTTGGGCGCTCCTCCTGGGACCCCCATAATACAGGGTAACACATATGCTACCTGGAGCTCATTGGAGGAAGGTGGGACACAGATGAAAATCATATATAAATTTGTAATTACTCCATCTCTATGTCAAATCTAACACATGGGTAGTTGATTTCTGTCCAACAAAATTTACTGTTTTCATCATTCAAATCAAGACTTATTACAGATTTAGACCATTTCTGCACTAGACTGTTTGAGGTCCCACCCTAAACTGCAATCCCCAGGATTCCATAGGATGTTGAAAGTGGAATAATAACACTATAACAGTCTAGTGTGGAAATTGCCTTAGTATTGCAAGACTTAATACTATTTTCTACTAAAGGACCACACTGGCTGGACGATTCTGCGATCTATAGTACAAAAAGATAACATATTCCAGTCCTGAATTACATTTGCATGTGGTTTGGTATTGTTTTCTGTAACCCTTCAGTAACTACAAAAAAATGGAAAAAAATTCAATACACATACACTGAATGGTTTTACCTTGGTTACTCATTGTAGTCAAAAGAGTCAATCAGTTTAAAAGGTTGGATCTGAGACCACAGAAAAACAACTCAGATTGGCACCAACATGCTGATTTGAAAAAAGAACATCATTTTGCACATGCCACACTCCTTCTATTTGCACATTTCAGGATTGTGGTCTGTACAGATCAGCCAACTTGAGATGTGAACTGGTTATCTTTAAAGCAAGGTGTAGCCTAAAAACCATATGAGGCACCCTCAAGGCTGTTTTTGCAGTTCTTCAACCGTTCTAGATTCCCTTGACCACCTTTTTGCTGGAATCCTAGAGAAATGATTCACCTTTATTGTTTAATTTCAGAAAATACCTGTTTTCTAAACCATAAGTAGATTTCCAAATACTTCTGTTTTTGTTCTCTTCTGAGGGGATCATTTTTGGCAGTCTGTTCTGCCCGGAGAATCTAGAGGCCTCATTTCAAGGCACTAAGGCTCAAGGGCTCACAATTCCACCATGAGGCTTATGCTCCAGCACTTTTGCCACCTATGCTATTGGCCTCATAGATTTGGCTCTGCTGGTTAAATCCCCAGAGGATGAATTAACATCACAAAGGACCAGCTAGGGTCTTGGGAACTTGATGCACATCAGGGGAATCAGAAGTTTGAAACTTCTCCTCAATATACAGATAGCTCCCTCTTCAAAATGTATGGTGATCACCAAGCTTCCAAAGGTGGCTTCTAAGGTGCAGTCTTAGCTGACCTCCAGAAATGTTCACATAATGAAAATGATCTCCTAATGAAGAATCTGTATGTCATGGAATAATTCTCACAAATATACCAGTAACACTGATGACCTGAAGTTGTGACCTGGGTGGGGCTCTAAAGTTTCATTCTTAAAAGCCTCAGTTCTATGAACAGAGTTTTTGTAGGAGCTCCCAATGTTATTCATTTGACTTGAGGTTGTCTTCAACCCTGTTTCTCATACTGAACCACTGTTACTTGGAACTACCTGCAGAGTGTGAAACTAGTGTTAACGCTTGCAATTTGCACCTGCTCTATCTTTGTGTTGCACAGTCCTAAGCTGCTATTCAAGGTGGGGAATCCTGACAAACGAGAGAAATGACGCATTCTTCCATGTCTTGATTCCTATCTTTGGGATATGCCACAATATAATATAAAATGATTGATTGATTGACCATGACAGAACTCTGTGTCTGCATTCAGAAAATCCCAGGTTCAGCCCTTTACATTTCTAGCTAAAATGGAAGAGGGTAGCAGGTGATGAGGAAAGTTCTGCCTGAGATCTACAGTAGTAGAACAGGTAACAATGGACAGGTATAAAGCTGTTACCTGCGTGCCTCTTCCTTTTGCCAGTTTTGTTGCTTTCAAAGCAACTTTCAGTTTAATATTGCAAGTGGATCTCTAAGGCCATTTCTGCACCTTACTTTATGCCATTGTCCTCCTGTCATGATCCTGGCAGCACCTTTGCCGAGAAGGGACAGTGACAGAAAACTCCCCTCCACACCTGCCTGGCTCTCCGTGGAAGGGAGCAGGAGTGACACACACCTGCCTTCCGCAGTGCAACCACTCTGTTTCCCATGCTGTTTCCCTTATGTATGGCCAGGAAGAACAGGAGCATCACTCGATCACAGGTGCTTAAAGGACTTATTCCGTTAAGCAGATATCCTGTGATTGCAATGAGTGGGGGTGGGACAGCAGCAGGGCCATGATGACGTCATGCAAAAGCATGACCTGAAGACGACTGCCATTGTGTCCCTAACCTGGCACTGCAATGCCAAGCAGAAATGACCTAATTCTCAAGTACTGGCCAAGATGCAGTATCAAAATGCAAAGCAAATATTAACTATCAGAAGTAGCTCTTTGTCACATCCATTGCCCCACCATTACTTGGATTCTGAAAATAGCTCATTTCATTGTCATTATGTTACTCGTCGCATTGTCATTATTTTTCAGTTTTATGATAAGATGCACAGGATGTATATATGCTGTCTTATTTTTAATTTGAAAATAAGGATACCAGTCCACTCAGAGTGGTGTGAGACCATGATTCTTCCTTCTCCAACAACCACACCATCCAGAACTACTGTGAGGGCAGCTAGGAAATCCATTCACAGATCCTACCATCCCCCAAAGCCTTTGCAAAGTCAACTTTATTTTGCCCATTATTTGGGTTGTCTCTGTGTTTACTTGGATTTTTGGAACAGGTAAGATCCACCACCTTGAATTCCATCTTGGGAGAAAGGCTGGATATAAAATCAGTAAACAAAACAAACAAACAAACAAGATTTTTCATATGGAATGCTAAGGAAAAGGGATAGAACAAGCAAAGATAAGTGGACTATTTGATCAAACATCAGCCAAAATTAAGTCTGAAGTCTCTGGGGATGTGTCTCCCTTGTCATTTAAAAAAAAAAAAAAGGAAAAAAGTTATATCGTATTGGATGGCAAAATCCTGAGACCTTTTCCCCCCTGACTATATAGCATTTATTGTCAGGGGCATGGGCCCGGCTGGGCCTGTCGCTGCCCCTGAGGCCGCTGCGGCTGAGGGGCCTTGTCTGGAGGCCGACGCGGCCGACGGCTCAGGCCTGGCGGCCGTGGGAGAGGCTGCCGGGCCTGGAGCCACCTACCTAGAGGCTGCAGGCCCCGGGCCTGCTCCTGGGGCTCCGCCCACTTGTGGCCCCTTATCCGAGGGAGATCTGGAAGTTTGCCTGCGGTCCCGATCCAGAGGAGGCGACAGGCAGAGAGCTTGCAGCTGTGAGGCACAGCCCAGCTGCGAGCCCTCAGCCACATGGCCACACCTGATTGGTTGGTCCTCAGCCACATGGCCATGCCTGATTGGTCGGCCCTCAGCCACATGGCCACGCCTGATTGGTCGGTGCCTGGCTTGGAGGGCTATTTGAGGCAGACGCCGGGCTGTGGAAGGCATGGAGCAACAATTGTTGGTCAATTGTGGTCCTGCTGTCCGTGCCTTGTTCCTGCCCTCGCCTGAAACCAGTCCTCCTGTTCGCCTTAGTGTAGTAACCTGCCCTATGTACTTTAACAGCCTGTGTTTATTTCTGTTAAGACTGCATTAAAGCCCTGCAGCTCTAACCAGCTCCCCTGCCTCTGCCTGACCACCGCCTGGCATTGACAGATTGTTGCTCCGTCTCAGTCAGGCAGCATGGATGGGGAGAACGTGGCCCTGCAGGCCCAACTGGCTGCTCAGGCCCAAGAAAACCAAGGGCTGCGCGCTCAAGTGGACCAGCTTTCTCATGCTCTGCAAATGCTGCAGTTCCAGATGGGGCAGCTACAGGCAACCCAGCCCCAGCTTGCTTCCAAGGTCCCTATGGCTGTACCGCAGTGTTTTTCGGGGGAGCCTACAGAGCTGGAGACCTTCATTGCTAACTGCTGGCTGTACATCCAAGTCCGGGCCCAAGACTTCCCGGATGAGCGTGCCCAGGTGGTGTTCATGATTAGCCTGCTAAGTGGGCTACGTCCCTGCTTCGGGAGAACAGTGTAGTCTTGGACAGCATGGCTGCATTCCTGCAGGCTTTCCGGGCCGTATGGGGGGATCCCGTCCGGTCTGAGACCGCGAGCCGCCAGCTCCGCCAGTTGCAGCAGGGGAGGGGCTCGGTGCGAGACTACACCACCTCCTTCCGGCTGTTGGCCCAGGACGTGGCCTACAATGACCCGGCTCTTCAGGATCAATTCAAGGCCGGCCTCTCGGCAGAAATTCTGGACGAACTGGCCCGCAGCTCCCCGCCCACGACCCTTGAGCAGCTTATCCAGCAGGCCCTCCGCATTGATGGGTGCCTGGAAGCCCGCCGGCAGGCCCGCCGCGCCGGAACCTCAAGTGCGCGCACCTGGGCGTCCGCTCCGTGAGAGACGGAGGGTCTGCCCAGCCGGACCAGTTCCGGTGCCATCCCGGCTTCCTCGAGCCCGGAGGAGCCTATGCAGCTTGGGGGGGCATGGCCCCGGCTGACTGCCGAGGAGAAGGGGCGGTGGCGGGCTGGCCTGTGCCTCTACTGCGGGCTGGGGGGACACTTCGCTCGCGTGTGCCCGGCCAAGACACCAGCTACCGGCGCGGCGGAAAAGCCAACCCCCCAGGCTTAGAAGACCTGCGAGGCCTGGGGGAGCCCGGCAGCAGGGACACTGCAGACCCACACGAGAGGCAACGAGATCCACTCCTGGTGGCTGCCATGGTATGCCTCGGTGGGGCAGCACCGATACCCGTGGGGGCCATGCTTGACTCCGGGGCGTCCAACAACTTCCTGGACCTCCAGTTTGCCCAGGATCACTGGATACCATTGGAGCCCCTACCCAAGCCTCGCCCGGTGGAGACCATCGACGGACGATTGTTGAGGTCGGGCCCCATCACCCACCGGACGGTGGAGGTGGATCTGGAAATCCAGGGCCATTATGAGCGGACCCGCTTCCTGGTCACGGCGGTGCCCCACTTCCCGCTGGTGCTGGACATGCCATGGCTCTCGCGCCATGCCCCCCGAATCTCATGGTCACGGCGCGAGGTGTTCTTCGCCTCCAAGTACTGCCAGGAGCACTGCTGGCCTGAGAAGCTGCTGGCTACCCTGGAGGCCCCTGGTCCTGCAACTTGCGTCAAGCTGCCACCCAAGTACCAGGAATATGCGGACGTGTTTGACCAGAAGGAGGCCGATCGCCTACCTCCCCACCGGGTTTATGACTGCGCCATCGACTTAGTCCCGGGGGCGCCCATTCTGGCTGGTCGCATCTACGCGCTTTCGGAACCCGAGCTGGCAGCCCTAAGGGACTTCCTGGAAAAGAACCTGCGCCGGGGCTTCGTGCGGCCATCGACGTCACCGGCAGGGGCGCCGGTGCTGTTCGTCCGCAAGAAGTTGGGGGAACTCCGGCTCTGCAATGATTACCGCGCCCTTAACCGGATCACCATCCACAACCACTACCCGCTCCCCTTGATTCCGGAGTTGCTGGAGCACCTGCGGCACGCGACAGTCTTCAGCAAGCTGGACCTCCGTGGGGCCTACAATCTGGTTCTGGTTCGGGCGGGAGACGAGTGGAAGATGGCGTTCCAGACCCGGTATGGCCACTATGAATATACGGTTATGCCCTTCGGCCTCTGTAACGCCCCAGCCGTGTTCCAGCACTTTGTCAATGACGTCTTCCGCGACTACCTGGACCGGTTCGTGATTATGCACCTTACACTTCCTATTTACTCCCCAAATCAGCAGGTCCACGACGCTCACGTACGAGCGGTTTTGCAGCGGCTCCGGGAGCACCGCCTGTACGCGAAGCTCAAGAAGTGTGCCTTCGACCTCTCGGAGGTCGACTTCTTGGGCTACCGAGTGTCTCATCAGGGAGTGGAGATGGATCCGGCCAAGGTAGAGGCGATCGTGTCCTGGCAGCAGCCGGCCAGCCGCAAAGATGTCCAGCGCTTCCTAGGGTTCGCGAACTTTTATCGGAAGTTCATCCCCGAGTACGCAACCCTAGCGGCCCCCATCACCAGCGTGCTCCAGGGAAAAGCACCCTTCCGGTGGACCAAGGAGGCCCAGCAGGCATTCGAGCGGCTGAAAATCTGCTTCACGTCTGAGCCCGTTCTTCAGCACCCAGACCCCAGGCAGCCGTTTGTAGTGGAGACTGACGCCTCGGATGTGGCGGTTGGGGCGGTCCTGTTGCAAGCTGCGGGTCCAGAGGGCCAACTCTGACCTTGTGCCTACTACTCGCGGCAGCTGTCTTCCCCCGAGCGGAACTATACCATCTGGGAGAAGGAACTCCTGGCGGTTAAGGCGGCCTTCGAGGCCTGGCGGCACCTGCTGGAGGGCGCCCGGCATCCGGTGCAGGTACGGACTGACCACCGCAACCTGGAGTACCTCCAGACCGCCCGCAAGCTGACTCCGCGGCAGATGTGGTGGGTCCAGTTCTTCTCGCGGTTTCATTTCCAGCTCCAGTATGTGCCGCGGGCTCGTAACCGCCGCGCCGACGCCCTGTCCCAGAAGCCAGAGTATGCCGCGACTCCGGAGCCCGAGGTGTGGTCCACTATCCTGAGCAGAAAAGATCCAATTGAGCTGTCTAAAGACTTGTGGGGAAGAAAAAAAATGAGAACCCCATGTCTGCTATAGGTTTGATTCTCAATCAAAAAAGAAATTGCTCAACAGGTTGCTGGGGCATACCATGTGTGTTACTACAACAATGGAAAGGCAAGAACTGAAATCGACTGCTTTTCCAGATCCCAACCTGAAGCCAGCTGCAAGAACTGGGCCCAAATCTGCCAGCTTCCTGATTCTGAGCAGATCTCTTTTCCTGAGAAAATCCTTGCTGTATCTTATTTCTTTATCTTACTTCCTGGAGTCCCCTTAAAATGCATTTTAAGTGCCAGGCTTCATAGTTATGGAAGTAAGGCAGAGAGACAGAGCAAGAGAATGGAAACAACCATAGAAACCTAATAAGATTACTTTTACATCATGCAGAGTCCAAGAGCTCCCTGGCCGAGAATTCAAAATGCTCTTCCCTAAACTGTAAACCCCAGGATTCCATAGGATGTTGAAAGTGGGATAATAGCACTATAATAGTGTAGGGCGGAAAGGCCCAAAGGCGTAAAAGGAATAAGGGTCAGAAAGGAAGAATTTAAAATGAAAGCCTTTGCAGATGATATAATATTAGAAGATCCTTTGAGTAGCTTAGACTAGTTGATGCTAAGAATAGGAGAATATGGTAAAGTTGCAGGCTTAAAAGTCAATATTGGTAAAACAAAAATCCTAACGAAAATATGAATATTGAAGATCGGAAGGCATTATATACAAAATCAGGAACAGTGAAGAATATTAAATATCTGGGTATAACCTAGATTTGGAAGAAGATTTTTAAAAGATCTTAATAAATGGCAGAATATATATGTTATTAAAATGATGGTGTTGCCCAGATTGATGTATTCAAAAAATTCCAATTATTTTTGCCATTACTCCATTTTGATATTGGTATAAAGAGATTTCCAAATGTTTGTGGGCTTGTAGAAAACCAAAGATAGAACAGAAAGTTTTAATAGATGCTAAAGAACATGGAGAATTAGGAACGCCAGACCTCAGATTATACTTTGAAGCTTTGTGTTTAGTAAGGTTAAAGGACTGGGTTATGTTAGAAAACAAAAGGTTATTAGAAATAGAAGGACATGAATTAAAGTTTGGACAGCACACCTATCTTTTGTATGGGAAATTTAAGGCTAATGTGGGATTCAAAGATCATCTTATAAGAAGAATATTAATTAAGATATGGGGAAAATATAAAGGGAGATTTGGAGCTAAAATAGTAGTTGGCTGCCTACTCAAGAACCCTTTTATAGAAGGGAAATGGACAGTTTAAAAGGATGGACAAGGTGTAAAGCAACAACGTGCCACTGATGAGAAGGTTCTTTCTAGCCATTATGTCCCTTCCCTTTGAAAACTGGCTTACGGTGACCCTAAGGTGAATCTGTCATGGGTGTTTTCTTGGCAAGATTGGTTGTCTTTGCATTTCTCTGAGATCGAGAGAATGTGACTCACCTGAGGTCAGACAGTGGGTCTCCATGGCCAAGTGGGGATTCAGACCCTGTCTCTAGAGTCATAGCTTGGGCATGCACACATGCCTGCTGCCATGTCCCATTTGTCAGGGATGTGGCAGCAGGGTATGTGGGCACACAAAAATACATACCCTACTGCCACATCCCTATTGCTGCCATTCCTGTTGGTGTCCAGCAGCAGGGCTTCAGAGACTCCCTGTAAGGCTTCTGCAGACTTCCAGGGGCCCCAGGTCAAGAACCACTGGCCTACAGCACCTGGTATTCATTGACAGTCTCCCATTCAAGTACCAACCAGGGCTGACTCTGCTTAGCTTCCAGGATCAGAGGATCTGGTATGCTCAGGGTATTTAGGCTTGTTACTCTGTTTTTAAAATGAAACTTGAGAATCTAGGTCATGCATCGCATGGCTTGATTGGAATCCAAGTAAAACACAGCCAGTTGGGCAACATGACAACAGTCTTTTTCAGGTTGAGTTGTTTCTCCTTCCACCCCAACTCTTAATTAAGCCTTCCCTCCGCTCTTCCCTGCACATCAGTCAATTGGAATTATTGCCTCCCTCTGTATCTCTAGTCACACACACACACACACACACACACACACTCTGTCAAGAGCAGGCAAGGCTAACCAGCCAGTTAAATTACAAGAACTAAATCCTGGGTTCCGACAGTGGATAGAAGTGAAGATTTAAGTACCTAGATCCTAGCTCAATCCTAAACCTTCTGCAGACATTTGGACTGACTCTTAAGGAACCTGGTATCTGCTACCAAGGCCATTTCTGCACTGCACTGATATAATGCTATTATTCCACTTTCAACATCCTATGGAATCCTGGGGTTTGCAGTTGAGGGAGGGGCCTTTAGAATTCTCAGCCAGAGAGCTCTTGGGCCTCAGTCAACTACACACCCCAGAATTCCACAGGATGTTGAAAGTGGAATAATAGCACTATAACAGTGTAGAGTGGAAATGGCTCTGATCACTCAGAGGAACACTATAGGCTACAGATATTTTAAAATTAATTAAAATTAAATAATCCATTTTTTAAAAAAATCTCAAGATCCCAAGATGCACATTACTGAGAGCCCCTTAGTATGCAACAGTAATGTTCAGATTCTACAGGGACACATAACCAGGGCTTAGAAAAAGTGGATCTCAGCTCCTAAAATGTCCCAGCTACCAGCCATGCTGGCCAGAATAATTTGCATTTTTTAAAAAATCAAGTCTGCTTGCTGTCTTCGAAACAAGCAAAAAGCTGCTTATAGCAACAATTTTGCTATTTTAATTCAGTGAAATAGGATCTGAGCTGCAGACAGTTAAAAAATAAACTGGAAAAATTTATACGATTCTAGATTGTCATGAGATTTTTCTAGTATGACATGAAGATTTTAGATTAACCTTTTTAAGTAGTATCAAATATTAGTATTAATCTTTTTTCTGGACTATAAGGAGTTCATCAGGAAATGAACAGTTTGAAGGACAATGATTAAAATGAACATAGCTTTTTTCATGAACATTATATCTCACCCCTACATCCTATAGCTGTTATTGCAATGCCAATAGAATGTATAATTAATGTAAGACCATTTTCTTGGTCTACAGCTTGATATTATGCACCCAGTGCTTTCCAGATTTAAGGCTGACCTTCTATGTTTGCTTAATAAGATTTCATAGGTGTGTAAACATTTACAACAACCATTACAAGGGTGATCTAATGGAATTCCTAACACCCTGGTCATGATAATACGTGACTGTACATCATAAATTTAAAGAAAGTACAACATGCATATGAATATGAGGACAGATTTTGTTCATCTACTGTGGAACAAAAGGATTCATTGGTAATTTTTTTTTCTTTTTTTGAGAACTCTACAGGAATTTAATGATCTGATTTTATAAACACTGGATACAAGAACAGAAGGATGCTTCACCTTTGACTAGAAGTCTGCCTTAAGAAAGCCTTGATTGCTTTTGGAAATAATAAGTTGGGATGGAGACATCCTTCAATGGTAGATGCCAATGTTTTCTATTCCAGGGGTCCCATGTTCTGTCCTTGGCATCTCAAAGTTAACCATATCTTAGGGAGAAGAACTGGGAAGACCACAACCAAGGACCATGGAGAATTCTGCCAATAAGAATAGATAAGAATAGATAACATAGAGCTGATTGTTACCCTGATTACTGGGGGTCCGGGGCTAGCAAATGCAGTAACATGATGGATCAAAAGTCTTTCTTCTTATGCTCACCTTACTGGCATAAAGGTCTCCCTGACCACGCGCAGCCATTGCTGCCTGGAGGGGAGGATGAGGCCACCAATGGGCAGGTGGCAGAGGCAGCACCAGACTGCACCACGTGATGGGATAAGAAGATAGCTTATTTAACCCTCACCTGTCCCACACATGGTCTCTTTGGATCTTCGGCATGACCCATCCCTCCTGCCCTCGTTGCAGTGTGCATTAGCAGGTTGCTTCAGGGCCAAGTAGGAATTTTTTCCCCTTGCTTTCAGGGTTTTTTTCACCTACCCCATACTGTTTCAATTGGAACTAGGAAAACTGGCTAGGATATGGTTGTTAATTAGATATTCATCTGGCAGGTTAGGGGCAAAATACCAACTCCAGTGGCCCCCTTGGGCACCCACTTTGGGTTTAGGAGAACCATCCGAATCCATCTCTTGATTCATGCAATTTGGGGGGCAGTGAAGTTGGTGCCCCCTTGAGGCTGACACATGGATTTAACTCTAGTCTGAAGAGTCCCGTGACTTTGGCAGGAGTTACCCGTGGGTATACCTCCCCCTCTAGAGCAACCAGTGAGCAACCTAAAACAACTAGGTTGCTCTACAGGCTCAGGCAGTTTGTCCAAGGGAAAGTGTAGGGGATTGTTACCCTGTTTACTAGGGGTCCCAGGAGGGACACCAAAATAACCTTACAGTTACAAGATGGGGGAAATTAGTCAAGAGCACTGGTTGGCACTACGAGAGGCAGGGCAACACAGCAGGATCTTGTATCCCAATGTTTACGGGGTCAGGCCAAGTCAAGAAGCAAACTGTTTTGAAAATAATAATGGTGATCTTTATTAAACACAGGCACACAATGTAAGCAACACACGCACACAGATAACTAAGGAAAATAAAGGTGTGAGTATGATAGCAGGATTTTGAGAGGGATAGTTGATTCGGGTGATATGAAACCTGTTCCTGGAGCCCAGAAAGAAGATAGAGAGCGAAGCTGGGGTGCGATGTATCTCAGCTACCGAAACTGAGGGGAAGGCTCACCAAGCGGAGCAGCAGCAAGGCGGGATGGAACTCAGGAGCGATCTGAGGTGGTCTTGGAATCGGGGGCTTTTTATAGGGTGAATTGTGACTGCAGGCCATGCCATATTCAGTGAGAACAATGGGAGCGGGACAAAGCTTTGGAAAAGGTCAAGTTTAACATGATGGGCTTAGCGCTGAATCAACAATAGTGTAGCCAGTATGCAAATACAAGGTGCTTAGCTTGGCTTTCTAAGACTATCGGCTCGAGGCCAGGCATCTTTGTTTAGAGCCGCGCTTAAGCAAGAGGTGTTTGCAGGGAGGTCCCTGAAGCAACGGAATGGCTCTGTTCTGCCTGCCTAGGTGGAGAATGGAATGTCCAACGATTACCAACCTCACCTGTTTACGTGCTTGTCCAGAGGCCTCACAAACACATGGGGCGGGGTGGAAGAGGAAGGCCAAATGATTTGATATCAAAAGAGATGTCTAGTGCTATCACCGGGTAGGCCTGAACTGTAGTAACAGGATGGACAGCAGTTCATCACCTGACCTTGGGTGGACCCACGTTCCTTCTCTTGCTGCTTCCTCCAGGTCCATAATGGACAAATAAATAAATATATGCAATAAAGGCGGTCCTTAGTTAACCCAAGCTCATGTGTCTGGACTCTTTATTTGGGGGTTGGAACATCATAACAATTCTGACAGACCTGGGGTATCATCTCTCCCATTAGCTGTGAATGGTCATATCAACACTATTCGTTTAGTTGGCATTCAGAGTACCCTCAAAACAGTATTGTTCAATGTGTATTATTTCCTTGACAATAAGGGTACCTTAAAAACAAACTGTGTCAGAATATACCTCCTTTGAAATTTCGTGGCGGGACTTGTGTGCCAAGCTTTTGTGTCAGTATTCACTTCAGAACTCTGCTAATTCGTATTCAATGACTGCTGCAAGATGCCATTATCAATTTAAGTTTAAAAAATGTCAGACAAAATGGCAAATAGGATCATAAAACTGTATCCATCCAGCTCTCATTGCAAATTGTCTTGTTTCCAAGAGCAGCCCTTTTGGTAATCATTCATCTCAGTGAGATTGCACACAAAGTAAAGTTATTGCTGAGCTGAAATGGGTATATATGTGGCTTTTTATGACCATTCTGTGTGGGTGCCAGAATCACTTCCCATTTCAACTTTTTTTCCCCCTCAGGGACTGTTATCATTAAGCTGAATTTTATTTAATAGATTTCATTATAGTTATTTGATTAAAAACATCATTTAGTTTGAGCATTGGACTATGACTCTGGAGGCCAAGATTCAAATCCCCCCTCAGTTACAAGAACTTACTGGGTAACCTTGGGTAAGTCACATTCTCTCAGCCTCAGGGGAAGGGAAAGGCAAAGGCAAATCCTTTCTGAACAAATGCAGCTGAGAAAACCCATGATAGGTTCACTTCAGGGTCATCACAAATCAGAAATGACTTGAAGGCACAAAATAGCAACAACAACAATTCTGCAATGTAAGTGTTGAAGGCAAGGGAGTTTTTTTGGGCAGTTTTGTTTTGTTTTGCAAAAAGTATTTATTTATTAAAGACTTAAAAAGTATTTTTAATACTGTTTTTAAGATAAATTTTATAAATTTCATTTGCCTCGAGTGAAAAGCTTGCAAGTAGAAGCTGAGATTACGGATTGCCAAATGTCCTTTACGCACCAGGATACTGTATTTGCTGGCATATTAAGACTCACTTTTTTCCAGAAAAATGCTCTTTGAAAATGGGTTACGTCTTATACGTTGGTGTGTCTTATATGCTGGCAAATAGATTTGCCAGTGTATAAATGAGGTGTGTCTTATACATGGGTGCATCTTGTACGCCAGCAAATATAATATATTAGGCTTTTGGGAGAAATATACTTGCCTCCCCATGAAATTGCCAATCACTTTCTGTAAAATGGAGAATTTTTATTCATCTGATGACACCAGAATAATCTGGAACAAGTATGTTAACCTTGCTAAGACCCATATTTTGATCCCCACAATTTTTCGTAATAGTAAAAATTTATAAAGAAAGAAAATTTTGCACTTCTCCAATATTCTCCCCATCCACTTGGTTATTGGTGAGTGATTATGGAATATAAATTATGTCTTTATTTACTATAATCTCAAGGTATCTAAATCCTGGGGGGGGGGGAACAGTATCAATTTACTTATTTCTCTAAAGTACATTGTCCTACAACTGGGATGTTAAAGCATGCAAGCTCTGACTTTGTAAAGTTAATTGTGAATCACCAGAATGTTTGCAAATGGCTTAAAACAGATTAGACAAAAATATCAGAGTATCATCTGTGAAAAGGTTAACTATGGTCATTTCCACACTAGACTTGTTATTATTCCATTTTAACATCCTATGGAATCCCGAGGTTTGAACTGCAAACACCAGGATTCCATAGTATGTTGAAAGTAGAATAATAGCACTATAACAGTCTAAAGTAGAAATGGCCTATGTGTGTGCATTTATTTATTTTAATGCCTGTTATATTGTGATGTGATCTAATTAATCCTGTTAGGGGCTCAGTTGCTCTTGCAAATAATATTGCAAAAAAGAAGGCATCCCTCTCATGTCGCTGGCTAACCTCACAGAACTGGAAGTACAAGTATTCATATAAACACAACACAGGAGTTATTATAGAAATGCAACATTAGAGAGAGAATTTTTTTCACCAAGTCTGTGTTTCTTCAAGAGATAGGGCTACTTGAACCTAAGTAAAAGTACAAGAGAGGAATTTACACATATTACCATAATGAATAATCTTAAACAGTCTTTTGATTGCATTGAAGATATTTTGCTCCAGGATAAAAACAACAACAACAACATCCTGATCCGGGACTATATAATGTGTAAAGTGAGCTTAATCTTTTCACCAAGACTGGGGTTAATATTTTATGCTTTTGGTTTAACAGGCTTATTGGTTAACATAATATAGAAAGAGGATCAGTACTGTAAGAATTCTAGAATCATTCCAACTGAGCATACTTTCCCAGCAAAATAATATTCAAAGATTTTGCAAGTTTTGGGAGCATATTTTTAATATTATTTATATTTTCATGTGCAGCCATTGGTGACTAGTAACACAGTGACAGCTGCTTCCCCTCCTCCTCCTTTTTTTTTTTTTTTAAAAAAACACTATTTCTTTCTCTCTTTTTCATTTTTCTTTCAGCTAGAATCTTTTAGAAGGTACTTATTCAAAAATATTCTGGGTAAAAAATAGAACTGCCAGTAAGACAGCTGTCATCTGCCCATAGAATAATAGAATCATATAGTTGGAAGAGACCCCAGGGGCCATCCAGTCCAACCCCCTGCAATGCAGGTATACCCATCAAAACATTCCCAACAGATGGGCATTCAGCCTCTGCTTAAAAACCTCCAAAGAAGGAGACTCCACCACACTCTGAGGCAGCATATTCCACTGCCGGACAGCTCTGACAGTCAGGAAGTCCTTCCTGAGGTTCAGGTGGAATTTCCTTTCCTGCAGTTTGAATCCATTACTCCTTGTCCTAGTCTCTGGAGCAGCGGAAAACAAGCCCTCTCCCTCCTCAACATGACATCCCTTCAAATATGGCTATCATGTCCCCTCTTAACTTTCTCTTTTGCAGATTAAACATACCCAACTCTTTAACTGTTCCACATAGGGCATGGCTTCCTCATTTTGGTTGCCCTCCTCTAGACACGTTCGAGCTCGTCAATACCCTTCCTGAATTGAGGTGCCCAGAACTGGACACAGTATTCCAAATGAAGTCTAACCAATGCAGAATAGAGTGGTACCATTACCTCCCTTGATCTAGACACCATGCTCCTATTGATGCAACCAAGAATTACATTGCCCAATCCCAGGTGAGGAGGTAGCATTTTAAGTAAAAGAAAATGGCAACCACCATTGACTGCCTTAAAGAGATGCAGCTATCTTAAGGAACGTTACTGGTGACAGAAAGGAAAAGGCGACAAATATACCTCATAAACACGTAATATGTCATCTCCCTCTGTCTTTCCTCTGTGGTTGTTGTGGTTGTTGTTGTGTGCTTGCAAGTTATTTCTGACTTTCAGTGGCCCTAGGACATACCTTTCACAGAGTTTTCTGAGGCATTGATGCATTGAAGATCACCCAGTGGGTTTCCATGGCCAAGTACAGAATCAAAACCTGGACTCTAGGGTTGTAGTCCACTCAAACCACTTCACCACATTGGTTTCCCCTTTCCATTTTGATCTCTCCTAAATGTTTCAGACTTAGATGAATTTAAATGTAAGTGAATTCATTAGGCATTTGCATCATCTAACAAGTTTGAATTTCGTGCTATGACATGAAACTCATTAGCTGACCTTGGACAAGTCGCATTCTCTCAGCCTGTTCATTGGGTTGTCCTGAAGATAAATACATGAGTTCCTTGGAAAGAAAAGCAGAATAAAAACACAGTACGTTTTTTAAATAATAATAATAATAATAAAAGAACAAATTTACTTGGTTCTCCAAACTGCTGGCACCGAAGATTGAAAGCACTGTTGCTTCCTTTGCCTGGCAGAGACATTGTGCATGCAAAAAAGAATGATACCAGTGACCTTGAGCTTGGCATTTTTTTTCCTGGAGTGATAGTAGGTTGTTACCTGTCAAGTAAGTTTATTTTGGGTTATACTGGAGAAATTATTCCAGTACATGAAACTCCCTTTTTCCTGCTGACTTCCCTTTGCTCTTTTTCTCTATAAACAAGCAAACTGTTTTTCTGGCATTATCTTCTCTTTCTGTTTAAATAAATGAACCCCCCACTGACTTTAATGTTGGTTTCTATTCAAGCCACTTGGCAGGTCCTCTTTGTGGTTATGTTCTACAGCGATGTCGTCCTTCATCCGGCTCTGTCTGCTTGATGCTGATTCTCTCTGTGGTTCACTATTTCACCCTCCCTTTCCTTGCTGTGATCATTATCCAGTTATACACATACAATTGCTTTCAAAATAAATTCCTTGGTTTCTTTTGTACCTGCAATGATTATACCCTACTTCCTTTTCCCATTTACCAGCACAGCATCTCCTCTCTGTTTATTGGTGTCTGTGTTGCTATGTTCACTACCACAGCAGCAGCACAATTTGACACACCTCCCAGACCCTTTGGTTTCCTTGTTGCAGTGCCATTATTCATTGCTGGAAATATTGTTTTGGATTACAGTGGAGGAGAGAGGTACAGAGAACAGAGCAAGAGCACAGCATATAGCTACCATGATTTTTTATTTTACTTTGGCACAACATCTCAGTGGCAGAGGGGCCTCCTTTTCTGAAATATTTTTGTTTGTGCCTACAGCAGCCTGAAACAAATTGCTTTTTCTTCTTTTTTCCCCTTAGGAAGCCTTTGTAACAACAGCTATCCACCACCCTAGCTGTTTTATCAGGGCTGGCTCTGCTATTGGGCAGAATGAAGCAACAGCATCAATTGATAGAAGTGGGATGTCCAGCCATTCCTCCCAATTTCCCTGTCCCCCCCCAAAATGTCCTGCATTCCTTCAACTAAATTGCTGCTCTCTGGTGTGTTGCAGGATCCAACCCTATTTCCAGTGCTCACAGTAGATCATGTAAACATGGCAGGAGCGGAAAAGAAAACATAATCAAAGAAGAAAGTATAAAATACAAAGAAGAGGAAGAAGAGGGGGATCCTGAAACTCTGAGTGTGAATGGGGGAGGTCAAGTGCAAGTGTAGCTAATTGTTGCTAAGTACAAAAACCAGAGAAGTGGTGTGTGTGTGTGTGTGTGCGCGCGTGTTCATCAGGACATGAATTCATTCAAGATGGTTGTTCGAAGATTTAGACACATTCACACAAAACATGCATTCAACTTTTGGAATTTATTGCTACAAGATATGTTCATTGCCAGCTACTTAGGAGTTCAAAGACAGCTTAGATACATTCTTAGAGGATAATTTTCTGCATCATTGGCTGCAGGCCATGATGGTTGGACACTGTCCTGCTGCAGACGCAGTATCCCTGACTGGGAAGTAAACACTTCAAAGAAAGCTATTAGTCTCAGATTGGATGGAAGTCCAAAGTGTTTTGAGGAGGTCCCAAAAATGGGGACTTTTTATAGGGCGGATTTTACCCACAGGCTATGCCATGCTCGGTGAGAACAAAGGAAATTTGGAGAGGGGCAAAGGGGTTGGAAAAGGTCAGGTTTTGCATGATGAGCTTAGCGCTCTATGACAATAGTATGGCCAGTATACTGATGGCTAAACATAAAGGAATGGCTCAGCTCTTGGCCGTGTGGCTTTGTAAAGATACGTGCCGAGCAAAGCCGGTTTGCAATAAGGTTTTTCCCTGAAGCATCGGAGAGGCTTAAGTTGCCTACCTGAATGAGGTTTGGAATGTACAACCATTAACGGCCGCGCCCAATACGTGCTTGTCCGGTGGACCTCTGCAAACACATGGAGTAGGGTGGCAGAGAAAGGTCAAGCAAAGACCAAATTAGTTGATATCAAAAGGATATCTAGTGCTCTCACCAGACATATCATAACCATGATAACAATGTCTGCACCTGGGAGTGGACTGGGTCAGACCTACTTAGTGTAATTCCACACCTCAGCCCGCTCCAGAATGACCTGAAGTGGTTGTCCAGTATGCTTTTGAAAGACTGCTTGAAACAGGCCTTCCAAAAGCACAGAGTGCACCACTCCATGCCCGTGCTCTGGTGCAGATTTACAGGCTCGCACCAGTGTGAGCCTGCAATCTGCTGAGGGCGGGCTTTAGGTTGGTGAGCTTCAGCAGTTGGTGGAGAGCCTCGACCAACCAGAAGCTGCCATTTTCATCTCCGGAACAGTGCGGAGCGGCAGCCACGTATTGCTCCAGACCAGCCTGGACCCAAGCGTGGAGCCAAGAAGTCCGATAAGTACTGGCACAGGGCGATTCCCTCACCCTGTGTGGAAATGGCCTATGAATCTACTTTTGTTAAGACTAGCAATTGGACTTGAAAGCCAGAGTGGTGTAGTGGTTTGAATGTTGGACTTCAACTCTAGAGACCAGGATTTAAACCTTCACTCAGCCATGAAATCCACTGGATGGCCTTGGGCAAGTCATACTTTCTCAGCCCCAGAGGAAAGCAAAGGCAAAACTCCCACTTTCCAGGAACATCCAGTGATAAATTCACCTTAGGGTTGCCATAAGTCAGAAACAATTTGAAGGCACACAATAATGGCAGCAACAACAACTGTAATTGGATGTTGGCCCTAATGTTAACCCTGCAGCAAGCTACTATGTTACTTCTGATGGTATGAAAAAGGTATTACAGGTACGAATTGTGTGGTCTGGTTCTCATTTTAGACACAGATCTTGATTATCTTTTGCCACATTCCAATCAAACATTTCTTCCCACACACAGCTTGGAATTTTAAGGAAAATGGTTCATTTGAAGGCATTTTGGAAACTCCTTCAAACTGTAGAGAAGGGGACAAATGATTTGTGTAGTAGCATAGCAGACAAGTGAAGAATATCCAAAGAAAAAATCACAATCTATCCACATGTAATGATGGCCCTTTCTGCAGAACATTGTCGTCCCACACTGGGGATGGGAGAAGGACAGGATCTGAATGACAGTTCTCATGATGTCATCTGAGTCCCATTGTTCTCCCATCCCCAGGCAGTGAGATTGTGCCACAAATCATTAATGGGTTTTCCTCGTCAATGACCAGTGATCCTGCAGCCCTCCCACTGCCTGCTCACACTTACCTGGTGTGCAGAGGTCCTGGAAGTGAAGTGGCTGTGCTTCGTGCCCCAGCACAGCCTAGAACAGTACCCAGCTGCACTGTGGAAGGAAGAAGTTGCACCATTGCACTTCCTCCATTTGCAGAAGCAGCCAGTGCAAAGGGGAGCACCTCTATCATGCTCCCCTCCCAGCAGAGACAATGCTGAGACCCACACCAGATGTCTCCAGAATAAGATAAGCTGTGGAAAGGAACTTAGTTTTTTTAAAAAAATCTATCTGCACACTATGCAGAGCTCTGAAAATTCTCTGATTGAACACTGATATAATTTACATCAATCAATGGATGAAAATGTCATTTCAGTTTGTTCTTGAGAAGAATTCACCAACAGTCATAACTGTATGATATTCAAGATAAAGAGCACTTAAAATCTACTGGTACAGAAGGTGAGAATTATTTTTCAGTCATTACTAAGAACTTACCAAAGTTTGAAACATTCTTTCAGGATGGAAAGAAGATGGGTTTTAAATGTGCAAGGAACTGAAATAACTGATCCATCAAGGAGCAAGGCTTGTGTTGCTCAATTCTCAAAAGTCTGAGTTTTAATCTCTATGCATTCAACTATATCAGCATTGTCACTTTTCCCCCCTGAGAAACTCCTTATGTTTAATGTCTATATAGCTAGTAAGTAAAACAGTGCTGTCTCTGTGCTGGTATAGGAGAAGGGGATTTTTTTCAACTTGGTTTCAAAGAATTTAGCAAAATTTGCAGACTTGTGCTTCCTAATGGAATTTTCCATCCCTACTAGCATCCTTAAATGAAAGTGAAGCAATTAGTTTTTAATGAAGTCTGTAAGGAGAACTCAGGGCTAAGAATGGTATTTAGAACAGAGGTGGAAACTTATGCCCCTGCCAGTGTGGTTCAGCTCTGAATCCAGTCATCAAAAGCTATTGCCATCTGGGTCCTACAATATCTGGGCAAGAGGCATCCATCAAATCCCAGTTTAGAAATCACATACTATACACGCACACTACACTACTGTCTCCCCAGCAAATCAGCTTTGTAAATGAAAAGGAGAAGGAGAGGGTATTGTTTTTTTAAAAAATAAAAGGAACTTGACAGTCATTTCTTCAGGTACTTCAAAATATGTAAGGCTAATAAAGCCATGAAACCATAGCAACATCTGGTAAACCACATGAGGGTAAACTAAGAATAAAATATCTATATATGTAAAGTTAATTAAAATGAAGAAAAGTATGCAAGATGCAGTTCTACAGTTGCTAGCTTTGAGAGGTGATATAAAGAGAGTGTTTGTGGTTTTTAAAAAGATTTATACCTCAGTTGTCAATGATTCTGCAGGAGATTTACAGCAACTACTACTATCACCACACCTCACAAAACTTTCCCATATACAAACACAACCTAGCTGCCCTTTGTCTTCTGGGTGATGGATGAGGCCATAGTTTTCTTCTCTTTGGTTCTGCAGCGCCATACCACCTAACAAGTAGGACAGAACGTTCATTCTTCCAACTCTCCTTCAACTGTTCCTTCTCTGCCTAGTGTAGGGGATCACACTGATCTTCCTCTTACACTGAAGTACTTTTTTGTGAGGCAGCAGCTGTAGCTTCCTAGCTACATCTTGGACCCCTAGCCAGTAGCAAAGGCCAGGACATGCTGGAAATGGACTGTTGGTAAACTGTTCTTTCTACAGAGAGGGAAAAGCAAACTCCCCACAGTTTCCAACAATCAAGTCATTGAACAGAGCTATATTGTCTTCCCTTTGCCAGGAAAGGCCCAGGAGAGGCCTTTCTTGAGAGGCCCAGGAAAGAACATGAACTTGGTAACATCTTCACCTAAGCCATTTCCGCATGACACTCTTATAGCGTGATGATTCCACTTTCAACCTCCTATGGAGTCCTGGGGTTTGCAGTTTCGGGAGGGGCCAGTTGGCTCTACCAGTTGGCCCCTCCCGAAACTGCAAACCCCAGGACTCCATAGGAGGTTGAAAGTGGAATCATTGCACTATAAGAGTGTCATGCGGAAATGTTCCTAGTTAAGCACCATGAGCCACATTAGCAGGGCTAACAACCCCTCAGCAGTGCAGTGTGTTCTGATAAGATCCCTTCATTTTGGTCTTTTCTACTAAAGCCTCTTTTTTTATACAGATCTGCAGATGTGAATGATTTTAAATAATTTTTAAATATTAAATTATAAATTTAATTAAATTTTCATAAAATTTAAAAATTAAATTAATTTTTTAAATATTAAATATAAAAATTAAATGATTTTAAATGCTTTTAACTGGTTTTAAAACTGTTTTGCTTTAATGTGTTAAACTGTTTTATATGTTTTAAGTCTGTGTATATTCTCTCTTATTGTTTAAAATTGGTGAAGTTGATTTTGTTGTATGCTACTCTTAGGTCTTTTGATATCTTTTGAAATATACCATACGTATTTCATAGATATATATGTCAACACATAAAATAAATTGTTGTGGTTGGTGGTATTTTGCTTACTGATAGAAAGAATATTTGAAAGTGTTTAGAAAATGGCTTAAAAAGCCATGTTTTTGAGTGTTGAGAAACTGTGATATAAGTCCTGGATGGATGAGAATCTTTGCAGTTTGGGATTTGTTCTGTGCAAAGTCACCCATGGTTGTTTTGGATAGAAATCAACATTTTCTGCACAGGAAACAGACTTTTCTGTGTGGAAAATAATATTTCAATACAGAAATTTTAATTAAACAGTAAAAAAAGCTGGTTTCCATGGAAGCGAGCCATGTTTAAATTTTGTGCAGAATAAATACCCAATTACAGCATTTTCTGATCGGAAAATAGCATTTTCTATGCATGAATTAATATTTCTGCATCAAAATATTGTTTTCTGTGAAGAAAAGTTTTTTCCCTGCACAGAAAATGCTGATTTCTGCACAAAACCACCACATAGGATTTTTTTTTCCCCAGAATAAATCCTGAATTGCAAATAGCCTTTGAAAATTGTGTGGGTTTTGAATAATTTCTCACAGCAGGAGAAGAAATGCTGAAATTACGATCTGAATGAGATATGGCAACAGGAACTGGTTATGTATAATATTGTGAGAGTGTTAATTTAATATTCATGAAGAAAGAATAAAATTTAAAAAAAAAAGAAATGCTGCAATTACTCATTGCCACCTTTGAAAAGAAACTTATTAACCTTATTACATCCCTAATTTTGCTTGGTCCATTGTCTGAATCAGTGTCATCCAACATGATGTGTATTGCCCAGAGTTCTCTGGAAGAAACGAAGGATAAATGAATGAAATAAATAAAGTCTGTGAAGTCTTAAGTTAGATTTCCCAGGTCTCCAAACAGAAAAAATCCTGAACTAATGCTAATTGCATTTGTTCATATCTTCTACAGGTCACTATGGCCACACTCTTCCTTCCAATAGCGGATGAGTGAGATAGGAACTTTGACATTTCGAAAGGGAAAGACGTACTCATCCAATCAGAGGGTTTCAAATGCTTATGTCTGAAATGTCTAACATGGAATGCTTACATATTCAGCCACAGTATACACATGGCTTTGACTTGGGCCATTTTCGCACTGGACTGTTATAGTGCTATTATTCCACCATCAACATCCTCTGGAATCCTGGGGTTTGCAGTTTTGGGAGGGGCCTCAGGATGTTGACAGTGGAATAATAGTGATTTAACAAAAGTGGCAAAAATGGCTATGTTGGCATCTTTTTCTTCTAAGGCATTCCTCTGCTTTATGAGCCCTATTGCAAACTGGTCTTAGATCATTGTCTCCATGATAGAATTGGCTCTACCAATTGAATTTGGCCACTGTAGTTTAATAAGAATATCATGTGGGTTTTGACAGAAACTTTGGAAAATTCACAAATGGTGAATCATAAATAGGATGGAACAGAATGTAGAAGAAAGCAGCACTAAGGCCCTTTTCGCATTGAGGCTTCCGCAGGCGAAGGAACTGGGGGAAGCGGCAGCCTCGCGCAAGCTGCCCTCCCCCCTGGGCGAAGCAGGAGGCTGTCGCATCCGTTGCACTAGTGCCCCACCCCGCCCCTTCCTTCCGCAGGGGTGGAGGGAAGGAAGCGCGACCCGGTCGCCTCCCCAACGCTCCACACAGGAGGTAAGTGCGCATGGGAGCCGGGAGCGTTGCGCAAGCTCGGGTGATTTTCACTTTGAGGTGAAAATCAAAAAACCTGCGATCGCGCCACTGCAGCCCCGTGAGCACGGTGGAAGTGGGAGTGCGTCGTGCAGAGCAACGCTCCCACTCCCGCGAGGCTCACAGGGCTGTCGCGTGACAGAAAGCCCATGCGAAAAGGGCCTAACAGATTTATCTGTCCCTGTTTCTGATGCTAACTACAAACACCCAAGGGCTAGAAAGACTGTTTTGCTTTGTTCTGTTTTTTAGCTTATGCTTCTCTGAATGTGTATCAAGGCCAGAAACACACAGGCCAATAAAGTCACAGCCATTTTTGTGGGCCTCATCATTCTTGGTATGCTATCTGAAATCAGTGGTACAACAATGGAAACTCTTAATCCTTTTTTCCTGCTGGTTGCTTAACTGATGTGGGAAGATTGCACCTTCTTTTGAAGGATAATCATGCCTATTATTGTTGTTGCATTTGTATCCCATCTTTTTCCCAATAACAGGACACAGGGCAGTTTACAAAAATTTTAAAACAGTACAATTTTTATATAAAAAAATATTTAAAAAAACTATACAAAAGCACTGATAAAAGTATAAATATAAAATAACTGAAAAGCAGTTTTTATTAAAAGATTATACAAACCATAAAGCTGCAAAAGCACATTATTTAAAGTCCACTCTATTCAATATCTAAAATTCTGGTAGTGCAAGAATGTTTTCAGTTGCCAACAGAAAGAAAGCAAGGGAGGAGCCAACCTGGCCTTCCAAGGGAGAAAGTTCCAAAGACTGCAAGCAGCCACCAGGAGGGCCCTCTCTCCTTGTTCCCACAAAATGAGTTTGAGAAAGTGTCAGGACAGAGAAAAAGGCCTCTCCAGATGATATTCTTCAGTCATTCTGTATATGAGATGGTGCCAGAAAATGAAACTTCCAGATCAGATGGCACTCGACGAACAGTTAGTGAAGAGCAGAGGACAACTATGAGTAGCACTGTGGCTAATTGTTATCACGGTTATGATACGTTGGGTGAGAGCACTAGATATCTTTGATATCAAATAATTTGGCCTTTGCTTGACCTTTCTCTGCCACCCTACTCCACGTGTTTGCAGAGGTCCCCTGGACAAGCACGTCCAGGCACGGCCGTTAATGGTTGTACATTCCAAAACCCCATTCAGGCAGGCACTTTAAGCCTCTCTGTTGCTTTAGGGAAAAATCTCCCTGCAAACCGGTTCTGCTCGGCTCGGATCTACACAAAGCCACTCAGCCAAGAGCCAAGCCATTTCTTTATGTCGGGCCATTAACGAACTGGCCACGCTATTGTTTTAAGAGCTAAATCCATCATGCAAAACATGACCTTTTCCAACTCCTTTGTCCAGTTCCAAATTTCCGTTGTTCTCACCGAACATAACATAACCTGTAGGTAAAATCCACCCTATAAAAGGTCCCCACTTTTGGGACTGCTTGAACTACTTTGGACTTCCATCCTGCCTTGCTGCCGGTAGTCTGAAGGAACTCCCTTCAGCGAACTCCATTGAGCTTTCTTTCCCGGAACCCCGCTTCTCTCCAGGATTACGAGACCAGGTGTCATATTGCCATCCCGAAAAGCTTTCCATTTCTATTTCTCAGTTAGTTAGTTTATGTCTTGTCTTGCGTGTTTCTTGTCTTTAATAAAATATTGTTTGTTACTTTGAAAACCTTGTCTAGCCGCTCTCTGACCTGACGCTGTAGACATTGGGTTAAAAGATCCTTGCTAAAGTTACCCTGCCTCTCGTTTAGCTGAGAGAGTGCTCGAGTTAAATTCCCCCAACATGTGTTTTTATTTGGTTATTTGGGCACCCCTCCTGGGACCCCCAACTTACAGGGTAACATAATGACACAACTGGATTCAAGCCAGAAGGACGTTCAGATGCTGATATGCTCAGAGCTGAAAGAGAAGTCCAAAGTTCAACAACACATATTTTAGGAACATGGAATATGACAATCACGAATTGGGGGAAACTAAAAATAGCAAAACAAGAAATGGAACATACAAACATTGTAATACTTGGAGTGAATGAGCTAAAATGGACAGGAATGAGACATTTTGAGATAGATAATTAAATTGTGTTTTACTTAGTAAATGAAAAGCTAAGGAGAAATGGAGTGCCTTAATACTGAGGATATATATAGCAAAAGCAGTCAAAGGATATAATGCAAAGTCTCACTCAATTATATAAGTAAGATTTCAGGGAAAGCCTATCAGTCTAACCATAATCCAAGTTTATGCTCCAAGTTTATGTAGTTACAGAGCACAGAAGAAGAAATCAAACATTTCTATACTAGAGTCCAAGAGGAAACTGATCAGACACCTAAACAGGACTTCTTGTTAATCATAGGTGATTGGAATGCAATAGTAAGAAACAGAGTAGAATCATAGGCCCTTTTCGCATGCAGTTTCTGTAGAACGAGGGCCCCTTGAGCATCGCGTAAATGGGAGCATCGGTCCATACGACACACTCCTATTCACGCGATGCTCATGAGCCTAAAGTGGGACGTGCGCGCATTTTCTTATTTTCGGCTCTAAGCCAAAAATACTGCGCGTTCGCTCAATGCTCCTGGAGCCCTCACACACTTACCTGCATGCGGTGCATCGAACTAGCTGGGCTGGTCGCGCTTTCTCCCCCAGCGTAGCCTACAGCTCCCAGTATGCGCTGTGGAAGGAAGGGTCGGGGCTCTAGCGTGACGATCACACTACCAGGAAGCGACCTGCGTGATGAAGGAGTGGGGACGCGGCAGTGTTCCAGATGAGGCTTTTCGTGCGAGACGCCCTCCGCAGTCGCTCAAATGGGTAACGTGCGAAAAGCCTCAAAGACTGTAGGAATATTTGACCTAGGATCAAGAGATGAAGCAGGAGAGAGATTGAATTTTCAGAGGCCAACTATTAGTTCATTGCAAACACATTCTTCAAGTAACCAAAGAGACGTTTGTATACATATACATAACCTGGTGGCCAAAACAGAAATCAAGTAGAATACATAATTGAAAGCAGAAAATGGAAAAACTCCATTCTTTTTGCAAAAAACTTTGACAAGATTGTCTGCAGAGGCAGCAGGAAACTCCTGAAGAGCCATCAGGAATTCATCCAGTTCCATGAGTCCATCCACTGAGATGATCCATCCTAACAGGTTCACCACTCTTGCAGGGTCTGAGTCCAATCAAGTCTACGCATGACCAGCAAGTGATCTGACTGTGACAACAGACTGGTAGAAAGCTCCTCCATTCCCAGATGACCATCGTCCTATTCTGTACAGAAACCAGGGTCCTGAGTGTATCCAGCAGCATAAGTGATGCAAGATACCACTTGAGACAGACCTATGGTTGTCCTGAGCCACTCCCAACCAGGTAGCCTGAGCATGAATGTTTAAGTCCCCAGCATCACAAACTTCAGGGACTCCAGCACCACCCCTTTGACTACCCTGGCTAACTCAGGAAAGGAGACTGTTGACCAGCAAGGTAGGTAATACACCTACATAATCCCTAATCTATCGCAGTCACACATCTTCAAATATACACACTCAAATCCTGGTAACTGAGGGATGGGGCACCTGATCAGGGGAAATTATTTTGATAGACTGCTGCAACTCCACCTCCTCACCCCCAGGTGTTGTCGCTACTACACAGAGAATCCTGGTAGGCAAAATTGAAAAAGATTATTCCCTCCTCAGTCTCAGTCAACCAGGTGTCTTTAATAGATGCCAGGTCAGCACATTCATCCAGGATCAAATCCTGAATGGCAGTAATTGTCGGATTCACCGACCTGTCATTAAGCAGCAGTGTTTGCAACCCAGGGGGATTGCTGCCTTAACTATCCAGATTATTTGGACTGGCAGACAGTTTGGTGGTGACCAATACGCTATTATGAACTCTTCCCTAAGGATGGTGCAGCTGTCTCCCATTTCTGTATCTCTCACTACTGTGTGTAATTTTAATGGCTACACCCTGAGCACCATTATCTCCTTCAAGATCTCTGTTGACATTACATTTCCCCTCCTCACAAAAATGGTCAGCAGTTTATCCTAACAGAGCAATGTTCACAAGCAGGTGACCTGTTCTTGTCCGAAAAGCAGCAACAGAACATGCACTAAACCATGAGCCACACCTAAAGTGTCTCTGCAAAGAGGTAACCCTCCCCCCTTGTTGTTACCCCCTTTGGTGGTAGACCCACCCCTTCACCAGTCCCACTTATATTCATCAGTCCAGGAAGCTAACCTAATCCAGCTAGGGAACTTGTTGGAAACTGCTAGATGGGGCCTCAGTCATGCAAGGAGGCACTCATACAATTGTGGTGAAGGAGTCTTCAGGTGAAGGAAGAGGTGGCAGATGCTGCCAAGCTCCCATTCCTTCCCTCCAAGAGGGTCTTTTGGTCCTCCTCTCTCTATATAGGGGTCATGTGCAAACAAAAGCCTGCAGTAGTCTCACTTACATCCCACAGCCCAGGACATAAGCCAATGTTTTCAGAAGCTTCTAGGTAGTGAGATTCTCCTCTAAAACAAAGTGCGGGAACTTGTGTATTTTGTTTTACTATGAAGATCCCTTGTCTTTGCTGCCAAAAGTTGAGGAAATTTATTTGCTTCCATGCCACCAAATTCTGGATTTTTGCTGGAGGTCAGAGACTGTAGTCCATAGTGACATCTTGAGGTTTGAAACTAGCCCCTGGAGCCTCCAGACTCCGCTACCTCAAGGAATATAAACGGCTTCATCTAAATAGATTTGTAGTAGTATACAAATCAAAAGGTATTTTGAATTGGAGAAAGAGGCTTTTTTACAGCTCTTTATTACAAATCAGTGGAAATGCCAAGCGTAAACAGAATTGATACAATCAGAAATTTAATATTGTTTTCCTTTCTTTTTGTCAAAAAAAACCTTTGAAGTTTTTTGTTTTTAAGATGATCACAGATAGTTCATGAAATGGTAACCATTCTAAACAGCATAAAAATACAGTTGCCCCTCATCTTTCACGAGAGTTCAGGGCACAGAACCCTTGCTAAGGTTAAAAAAAGAAAAAACAGAGTGAGTATTCCCCCTCCCATTCTCTTGGGGGGCTCCTCCCGCCCATCCTCTTGCCTTTTGCCCGGGTGTGCGTGCCTTCCTTCTACATGCCCAGGGGAAAGGCAAGCAAATAGGAAGGGGCTGGAGTGCACCTTCCTTGTCCATGTGTGGGGCTCCCCACCTTTTGCTAGCCTTTTGTCCAGGCACATGGAAGGCACAGGTCACTCAGGCAAAAAGCAAGGAAATGGAAAGGAAAAAATAGCAGGGAGAGTAAGTGGGTACCTCATCTACTATATAAAAGTCAAAGTTTGTGCGTTTGTCTGCTTGTCTGCACCAGGCAGGCGAAGACCTCGTACAATTGGCTGTGTAAGGCAAGAAGATCTCATATGATTGGCTGGCAGTGAAGATTCTATGGAATCCTGGGGTTGGCAGTTTAGGGAGTTTAGACAGTTTATTGTTTTTAATAGTTAATGTGTTTTAGGGGGTTTTAGATGGGTTGGTGGGTGTGGAGGATGGGTTATGTTTTAATTGCTTTTAATGTATTTGATGTACTATTGTATCACCACCTCGATCCGTTGGGAGAGGCGGGATATAAATAAATTTTATTATTATTATTATTACTATTATTATTATTATTATTAGGGAGGAGCCTTTAGAATTCTTAACTGAGAGCTCTTGGGCCTCAGGCTGGTTGCTATGGAGATAGGGCCTAGCAGCAAGGAGGAGGTGGCTAGTGTATTTCCCTCAGAAACCCAACCCTCTGTATGTTAACATCTCTGAATACAGATTGAATTGAGGAATATGGGGATAAGTTACAGGTACTGGAATAGACCAGTTGCTATGGCGATGAGGCTTAGCAGCAAGAAAGAGGACAGTGTATTCCCTCAGGAACCCAATTTGTGTATGTTAACAACTCTGAATACAGATTGCATTGGGAAATATGGGGAAAAGTTACAGATACTGGACAAGACAGTTTGGTGAATGCTTAAGAGGAAAATAAAATCCTGGAAAAGTTACAGGTACTGGACAACACCGTTTGGGGAATTAGAGACATCAAATCTGTGTATTTCCACTGCATTTAACTCCTAAAGTCAGGTAAGGTAATTCCTAAAGTATTTCTAACAAGCATTACTTATGAGAAAATAAAATCCCAAGCAAAGCTGGGTAAATACGCTAGTGAATAATTAAATTCACAAAGGTCAAACCTGCAACTGAAGAGGAAGGACTGTAATTGCAATGTTATGGGGATAACTGATTTCCTACTGATATCCTATATGATATTTCTTTTGCCAGAAGTAAAATTCTCTAGTATTATTTCGGATAATAATACTCCAACATCACCTTTAAACATCACCTCTGTTTTGAGGGTTTGCAATTATTTTGCAAAGGCACACCAAATTTTCTCATGAATCCATCCAATTGGGTTGCACAAACCGTCTGTGTCTGAAGGGCAAGGACTAAATCAAAGTGAACTTCGCTTCATTGTTGTTGTTCTGTGCACTTTCCAGGAATCTCTCATGAGGTAAAGAACTGGAATTCCTTATTTCTATCACAAGACAGGATCAATGACAAGGAATATGTTGACAATATTTTATATTGATGCAGAATAAAGCAAATTTGCTTCAGCAGTGCTCCAAGGAAGGCAAGTATTGGTATTTTATTGCTAAAGGAAAGTGCCCTTGTGGGGTGTGTGTTGCATTATGTGGATGCATAATGGACTCCTTGCTCCACAAATTTCTCACAGCTCGTGTGTGTGTGTGTGAGAAATCAAACTGTTACAAACTTGTTGTTATGGCTAGCCAGTTCCATGGGAAACTTTTCCTCAGCGTTATCAGCTTGTCCGGAACTGGCACACAGCTGCGCCATCATATGTGTTTTTGCTACATGACATGTTATGGCTATGAACTTGTTATTCACGCTTGTTGTCGTGAGGTGAAGGTGCCTAAAGCATGTTTACTGCATATCATATAAACCCCATGCCTTGTGTAAAAGTCTCTCTGTTCTTTTCTCTTTGCACTCTGTTGCTGATCTGCCATGATGTTGGGCAGAATAGATTTTGCTTCTGTAACTTAGGCTGTTTTGAAATTCTTTTTTACTAATAAACGTAGTCAATCTGCTAGTATGACCTCAGCAGTGTTTTGTTACTTGCTACGTGAAGCAGGCATGAAGTCTAAAGCAAGCAGGAGTTTTTATTTCTTTTTATCAGCAGGAGTTTCTCGACTCCTGTTTTGCAACATGGTAGCAGAGGATGGTTGCGAGCCATCGACCTTGTTCTGAGTCCTGCTTTAAGTTATGCCTGCTGAGGAGTGTTTTTGAATAAGTTTTTAGCTGGTTCTACCATGGCTCAACCAGTGCCTGGGGGTTTGCCCCTTGTGAAGCTCAACGGGTCAAACTACCTTGCATGGTCAGCGAGAATGGAAAAATATCTGCAGGCCGAGGGTTTGTGGGGAACGTTTACTGATCCTGTTTCATTGCAAGGTACAGCAGCTCAGATTCAGGCTGCAATTAGACGAGCCATGTCTATGCTCTTTCTGGCTGTGGAAGATGACCAGCTCACGCACATCAGGGACCTTAATACTCCACGTCAAGGATGGGTCAAACTACGAGATATACATCTCAGTGAATCTGGAGCAGCAAAGTATGCTTTGTCTCATAGACTTTACAATACCAAATGGACCCCAGGCACCTCGATGAGGGAGCATTTGACAGTTTTTTCAGAGCTGTTTTCATCACTCCGAGAGAGAGGCAAGGTTTTGCCTGAGAGTGACAGGGTATTCTGTATTTTAAATTCCCTTGATGCTTCCTGGGAACTAGTCGTTTCTTCACTCCAGTCCGTGCCAGAAAGGGATTTGACTGTATCCATGGTTTCTGCCCGGCTGATGGAGGAAGAAGACAAGCGAGCCAGGAATGCGGCACCTCCCACACAGGCTTCAGCGGCAGAAGTCTGCTCCGGTAAGAAAAAATCTTCAGCTGCTGATCGCAGTGAGGAGGGGCTGGTGCATGCCCATGCTGTCCGGAGATGTTTTCGCTGTGGATCTGCTTCACACCTCAGGCGTGATTGCCCACTTCTGAAGCAAGGGGAGCAAAGTACCAGTAGAGCCGGTTTCCGAGGTTCCAGAAATAGAGGAAACAAGGCAGGTCGTGCCAGGGGACGGTTGCGTGTTGCTGTAGCTGTTTCTGAAGGTCCCCAAGATGCAGAAGTCCCAGACCCAGCCTGGCTCCTGGACAGCGGGTGTTCCCAGCATCTCGTCAATTCAAAAGACTTGTTCAGTGACTTAAATTCTGCCAGTGTTTCAAAGGTAATTTTGGCAGATGGGACAAAAGCTGAGGTTTGTGGTGAAGGGATTGCCTATGTCCCAGCACTTGATATGTGTTTGAAAAATGTTTTGTATGTGCCCTCTCTTGATTTCTGTCTGTTATCTGTGGGGCAGCTGACAGAATCTGGGTTTAAGGTTGAGTTCTGTGGAAAACAGGGCAAAGTGCTCAAAGATGGGGAGGTGTGTGCTGTGGCTACACGGGAAGAAAGGCTGTTCTTCCTTGAAACAAAACATACTGTGTGTAATGTGTATGCTAATACTCCACAACACCATGAATGCATTCATCTCATGCATCTTCGCATGGGGCATGCGAGTTTTCCAGTGTTAAAAAAGTTGGCAAGTTGCTGTAAAGGGTGTTCTTTGAAGTCTTGTAGTGTGTTCTTTGACTGTGCAATTTGCAAGCAAACCAAGTCCAAGCAGCTGCCAGCACCACGGGTTAGTTCCCGTGTGCCAACTGCTCCATTCCAGTTGGTTCATTGTGACATTGTAGGGCCCCTCAGTAAACAATCACTCGGAGGGAGTAGATATTTCTGTCTCTTCGTAGATGATTTTAGCAGGTACATTTTCTGCTATGTGTTGAAGCAAAAGTCTGATGTGTGTCAAGTCCTCAAGAATTGGTGTTCCCTGATTGAGAGGCAGTTTGGTTGCTCTCTTCAAAAGTTGCAAACTGATAGGGGAGCTGAATTCTTGTCAGAAAACATGCAACAGTGGTTCAAAAAGAAAGGGATCATTCACAGGACAACTGCCAGCTATTCTCCTCACCAAAATGGAGTGGCGGAGCGCAATGCAGGAGTTTTACAAACTCTGATGCACAGTCTGCTAACTGATGCAGATCTGCCTCTGAGTTTTTGGGGTGAAGCAGTTCTGACTGCTTGTTACATACACAATAGGCTCTGGAGTAGTGTAATCAATGCAACCCCCTATGAGTATCTGTATAATAAACAGCCTTCCATTGCTCACATGAAGGTGTTTGGGAGTTTTGCCTGGGTGCACATTCCCAAAAGCCAAAGGAAAAAAGGAGAGCCAAAAGCCCAGCATCTGCGTTTTGTTGGTTATGAGAATTTTTGTGAGGGGTATCGCTTTCATGCTGGTGGTAATTCCTGTGTTGTGTCAAGAAATGCCTCCTTCGAGGAACACGCATACTGGGCACGTGTTCAATCAGCGTCTGAAATTCTTCTTCCTGTGTCTAGCCAGCCTGCAGCGCAGCCAGCCCAACCCTCAGTCTCCGCTCCCAGGCCCTCGAGGGTTAAAACAGAGGAGAGAGACTTGCGAAGGGGGAGAGCTGTAAGCGATGTGGCTGAGTCTAGCACAGGGGAGGGAAAGCGAAAGTATTCAGTTAAAAGGTCACGTAGTGCTGAGGAGGGGGAAGGCACCTCACAGAGTCAACCCGTCCTCAGAAGATCAAAAAGAAAAACAAAAGGCATCCCCCCGCGTCGTTTCCCTGACGCTCAGGCAGTCCGTGTGTGTGCAGCTGTAGCTTCTGAACCGGAAAGTTTTGCTTCTCTTGAAAGATTGCCTGAGCGACAGGCTCAGCCCTGGTGGGATGCCATGCAAAGTGAGATGGATTCAATTGCTCAGCACAATGTGTATTCTCTGTGTAAATTACCCAAAGGTGTGAAACCAATTGACAGTAAATGGGTTTACAAGCTAAAGACCTCTGCTGATGGGCAAGTGAAACATAAAGCGCGTTTGGTCGCGCGTGGATTTTTACAAAGTGATGCCAGTTATGATGAAATCTACAGTCCCACAGTAAAACCACAGTCTATTAGATTGGTTTTTTCCCTGGCAGCTCAAATGAATGCTGTGCTTACACACTTTGATATTACTACTGCCTATCTCAATGCTGATTTGGAAGAAGAGGTTTATATGCTCCAACCTGATGGGTTTGAAGTTGAAGGAAAAGAGTCTCACGTTTGGAAACTGAAACGTGCTCTTTATGGTCTGAAACAATCAGCCAGATGTTGGAATGTTTGTTTACACAATGCTCTGCAGGCGTGTGGTTTCAAACAAAGTGTTGCTGATCCCTGTGTATATGTCCGAGGGAAAGGGGAAAGTTTAGAAATTCTCCTTGCCTATGTGGATGATTTGTGTTTAGTTTCTGCTACACAAAATCAAGCACAAGTGTTTGAGAATGAACTGGGAAAAAAGTTCCAAATCAAAAATCTGGGTCCAGTTCAAAACTTTCTAGGAATTGAAGTACAACAAGTCAAAAATGGTTTTCTGCTGTGTCAGAAACAAAAGATTGTGAAGTTGTTAGAAAAATGCAACATGACTGACTGCAAGGCTGTAAAAACGCCTATGGTACCTGGGTTTATGAAAAACATTGGTGATGAAATGTTTCCTGACATACATCTGTATCAATCTGTCATCGGGAGTCTCTTGTACTTAGCAAGTACCTGCCGCCCTGATATTGCTCTAAGTGTAAACATTTTGGGCAGAGCGTGTGCTAAGCCTACCCAGTATCATTGGCAAGGTGTGAAAAGAGTGCTTAGGTACCTGAAAGGTTCTTTGGAGTATTGTTTGTGTATTTTTCCCAAAGAACAGCCTACATTGGTGTGTTACTCTGATAGTGATTTTGCAGAAGATGTGTCAGATCGCAAGAGCACATCTGGTTATGTTATCATTTACAGTGGAGTGGTTATTGATTGGAAAACTAGGAAACAAACATGTTTATCTTTGTCAACAATGGAGGCTGAGTACGTGAGTTTGTCTACACTCTGTACTGAACTAGAGTGGTTCATACAGTTGTTAAAAGATCTGGAAATCCATATTCCACAATCAGTACAAATATATTGTGATTCACAAGCCTGTATTCACATGGCAAGTTCTGACAGAACTTCCTCTCGCTCAAAGCACATTGACATTAAGTTTCACAATGTAAAGTTATTTTTACGAGATGGGAAAGGATCTCTCACTTATGTGCCTTCAGAATGTAACTTAGCTGATGTGTTTACTAAACCACTATCTGCTGAGACATTTGGTCAGCTTGTAAGTAAACTGGGATTGACAAAGCTTCCAGTCCAAAGTGGCTAAATATGTGACTAAAATTTGTTCCACAAGGAGTAGGGGAGTGTTGCATTATGTGGATGCATAATGGACTCCTTGCTCCACAAATTTCTCACAGCTCGTGTGTGTGTGTGAGAGAAATCAAACTGTTACAAACTTGTTGTTATGGCTAGCCAGTTCCATGGGAAACTTTTCCTCAGCGTTATCAGCTTGTCCGGAACTGGCACACAGCTGCGCCATCATATGTGTTTTTGCTACATGACATGTTATGGCTATGAACTTGTTATTCACGCTTGTTGTCGTGAGGTGAAGGTGCCTAAAGCATGTTTACTGCATATCATATAAACCCCATGCCTTGTGTAAAAGTCTCTCTGTTCTTTTCTCTTTGCACTCTGTTGCTGATCTGCCATGATGTTGGGCAGAATAGATTTTGCTTCTGTAACTTAGGCTGTTTTGAAATTCTTTTTTACTAATAAACGTAGTCAATCTGCTAGTATGACCTCAGCAGTGTTTTGTTACTTGCTACGTGAAGCAGGCATGAAGTCTAAAGCAAGCAGGAGTTTTTATTTCTTTTTATCAGCAGGAGTTTCTCGACTCCTGTTTTGCAACAGTGTGTTTATGAAGTGAGGCATGCTACAGATAGAGAAATTACTTAGGATGCCACCATATCCAAGACTCAGATGATATCAAGAGGATTGTTCTTAAATTTCGTAAGTGAATTCATCAGTGAAAGACAGAATTCTCCAGGTGATTAGCAGTTACTATTGGCTCACTCTGGACAGGTTCTGCACTACAGCCTTCCAAAGAATTGTCTTAGTGTGTTCTCCATGCCCACCTACTCCCTTTTCTTTTGCTTCCCTGGTTATTTTTCCATACTTTATATTGGAATCACAGATTGCCAATCCCAGCTGGGGGACCCCTCTCCTGATAAGATCTCCTAATGAGACCTTCTTGTAAACATCATTTTCACCTAGTGATGGGTTGTGGTCCAAGCAGAAGGGGATGCCTCACTCACAAATGGTCCATAAACTTCCTCAGTCCATGAACAATTAGTGTCTTAGAGCCTTTTTGCACCTTACCTTCATCACAGCGGTGGGGACGGCCCTTCTGCCTCCCGCAGGTGTTTGCCGATTGTGCGAGCGTCACATGAACGCTCTGCCCCTTCCTTCTGCAGTGCAGTCTGGGAGCTGTAGGCTGTGCTGGGGGAGGAAGCGAGACCAGCACAGCTTGTTTGACACACCGCACACAGGTAAGTGAGCGAGGGCCCCAGGAGCATTGTGTGACAGTGCAGTATTTTTGGCTCCTAGCTGAAAATAATAAAATGCGCACGCGTCCCGTTTTAGGCTCGTGAGCGTTGTGTGAATGGGATTGCGTCGTACGGACCAACGCTCCCATTCATGAGATGCTCAAGGGGCCCTCGCGCTATAGAAACTGTGTGCTAAAAGGACCTTAAGCTAGGAAGGTTGTCCTCCATAAGGAACAGGCCCTTTCCTGTTGCTTTTGGAGATTCTGAAATGACCAGAATGATACATATGGCTTCCATTTGCCATTTGAAGGCAAGTACAATCCTTTTCTTGCACCTTTGGAATCAGAGTTTTTAAAATGATTTCCACACCCTGGCTTACCATTCATGCTTGGTATCCACCTCTAAAACCATATATTATTCCTAGGATCCTATTGGTGACGTACACACAGGTAACAGAGTTAAACATATATATGTTTTGCTTTGGATACAGGACAATAAGCTGCTTGCCAGCTCCTTGAGCAACATCCAAAACTGCCACCAACCAGAGCAGCTGCAGCAGTCATTTGCTGGCCAGAGGAAGCCCATCCTGGAAGAAGTTCTGCATCTGAGGAAAAGAAATAAGACCACTGAGACAAACCCCCTCCAGACTGGCCCCACAGTTCCTACTCTAGGGCGCCTGTCACTCCCCTTGCCCTTTTACCCTCAAGATCCTTCCCTGCATCTGGTACTCAAGCTTCAAGGTGACAACTACACTGGACAAGTGGCCGTGTTGATTGGTGGGTTCAATGTGATAAAGCATGAACAGTCTTTCCTTGCAATTTTTAAGTACAAACAGTCAGACACGTCTGTAGAAAATACTAACTAACTTTTCTGGGTTGTTGCAAAGGTAAAATCAGAAGAAAGAAAAGTATGTACCTTATTCTGAATTGAAAAAAGATTTATTATGTATCAATTAAGTTAAAACATATATCACCTGAACTCATTTCTTATCCACAGCTTTCCAGACCCTGTTCAGATCTTCACCCTATCTCTAATTGCCGTAAATAACTCTTTTTGCAGACAATCCTCTGTATCTTCTTCCCCAGGGCCCACTCTTTCACAGCCTTCCCCAAGTGGTGACTGGCTGTCTCTAGCAGGGCTTTACCAGCTTCTATCTTCACAGTTGCTATCTCAGATTGCTCAGAGTGGGACCTCATTTCCTTCCCCCACCATTGATTGTGGTGTATGGTGCTGCCCTACATCCTCTCTCAGTTGGCAAATCAGCACAGCAGCATCCCTAGGGTCTTGACTGCTAGCTTGAGGCCAGCAAGCTGCTTGGACCTATGTGGACAGAGCATGATGCATGATCTAATATATGTAAGTCTGCCTGTTAGCCTGTGTCAGACAAAGACCTCTTATGATTGGCTGCCTAAGAAGATTCCATGGAATCCTGGTGTTTGCACTTTAGGGAGGAGCCTTTAGAATTCTAAGCCAGAGAGCTCTTGGGAATAGAGCTGAAGTCTAGTAGCAAGGAGGAGGGCGGTGCATTCCCTCAGGAATCCAACCTCTGTATGTTAATAATTATGAATACAGATTGGATTGGGGAATATGGGGGAAAGTTACAGGTACTGGACAAGACAGTTTGGAGAATTAGAGACACAGGATCTCAAATCTTTCTAACAAGCATTACCTATGAGAAAATAAAATCATGGGCAATGCCAGGTAAACATGCTAGTAAGCCTATATTTTCTGGTTTTTACAAACTTTAAAATATGTTTTAGTTTGGGGCTATATGTTGACCTTGGAATATGTAGGTGTTACCCTGTATGTTGGGGGTCCCGGGAGGGGCGCCCAAATAACCAAACACAACAACACAAGATGGGGAAATTAAGCTCAAGCACTCTCTTAAGCTAACGAGAGGCAGGGTAACTTTAACTAGGATCTTTCACCCTATGTATACAGCGTCAGGTCAGAGAGCGGCTAGACAAGGGTTAAAGTAACAAATAATATTTTATTGAGAAAAAACAACACAAAAGGCACGACATACACTAACTAACTGAGAAATAGAAATGGAGAGCTTTGGGGAATGGGTAATACAACACCTGGTCTCGTAGTCCTGGAGAGAAGAGGAGGTGGCAGGGAAGGAAGCTCAGTGCGGTTCACTGAGGGGAGTTCACTGAACAAACCGACAGCAAGGCAGGATGGAAGTCCAAAGTGTTCCAAGGTAGTCCCGAAAACGGGGACTTTTTATAGAGTGGATTTTACCTACAGGCTATGCCATGCTCGGTGAGAACAAAGGAATTTTGTAGCTGGACAAAGGAGTTGGAAAAGGTCAGGTTTTACATGATGGGCTTAGCACTGGATGACAATAGTATGGCCAGTATGCAAATGGCTCAACATAAAGGAATGGCTCGGCACTTGGCCATGTGTCATTGTAAAGATTCATGCTGAGCAAGGCCGGTTTGCAAAAAGGTTTTTCCCTGAAGCATCGGAGAGGTTTAAGTTGCCTGCCTGAATGAGGTTTGGAATGTACAACCATTAACGGCCGTGCCTGGACGTGCTTGTCCGGTGGACCTCTGCAAACACCTGGAGTAGGGTGGCAGAGAAAGGTCAAGCAAAGGCCAAATTATTTGATATCAAAAGGATATCTAGTGCTCTCACCAGACATATCATAACCGTGATAACATAGGGAGGGAGAGAGAGAAAGAGAGAATTGCTGTTTCTTAGCACAGGAAGGATACCATTTTGTTCCAGCTAGAGAGGAGTATGAATATTTTAACAAAAGAGAAGTTTTACATATCTGTGTAGATAGAAAACTATCAATACTGATAATTGTGATAACACAACATTGAAGCCACAGATCCATTCTTCCAGGAAGTTTCACACAGCAACAATTGTGTGTATGCACATTTATATCGCACTTTGGAGAGATCTTTTTCGGCTATGAAGTGATCTCAGTGATCTTGCACTAGTCATGCATTCTCACACTAACTGACCTTTCTACGTTATTGGGAAGGTAAAATGAGAAGACAGAAAAGTATGCATTTTATTCTGCTCTGGAAAAAGCAAAAATATGATAGAAAAAGAAATCTTCAATGATGTTTGCTATATGACATTTTATTCCCATTTTATATAAGAAAATATGAAATTATTAGCAACTTCTCTCTAAAGCTATTTTCATATTGTTTGCATGTGTTTTAACAAATTAAAATGAAAAAGGAAGCTTGAAAAAAATTAATTAATGGTGATTAAAATTTAAAGCATGAAGCAGGGACATGAATATGAATAATTATCATGAGGGCAGGAGTAGCATTCTTTGCCAAACACAGCATCACATGTCTGAAAAATCATTATGCAACAAATACATATGACAAAGTAAAGGACATAAAAGTAACCTTTTGAGTTGTTATGCTTTCCTAATTCAATTAAGTGGGAACAAAACTAAAGAGAGGGATTACATTTGCAAAGCCATTTAGCATTGTTAATGGGGACCTGCTGAAGACTGTTCTATACACAGGAGCTTTTCAGTGATCCCTCATCAGTCTTCTTCATATTTGAAAATAGAGGAGCAATCATTGAAAAATCATAAAGCCACATTCCCAGGCAGCACCTATTTTTTCAGTTCGAAGACTTGCAAAATCTGTCATTGCAGCTTTTTTTTAAAACTTGAACTCCACAGTATCAAGAGCAGTTTCCACAGTATACAAAATATAAGGTATACATGACAGAACTAAGTGGAATTATGAGTTTAAAAAAATGTTAAAGAGCTTTGAATCTAAAATAGTTGGACTTGCTCATCCTAACTCCATAACTGAAATGGGGAGGATGTCAACCTCTAGATTTTGTTGAACTACAGTTCCCATCATCCTCACCATTACCTACAGTGACTGGGTCTTTGGGAGTTGTTATCCAAAGACATCTGGTTTAGGCTTATTCATCTTCATTCATCCTAATATCAGCAGAAGAGAGCTATATTTTGGTGGGCACGGCTATGTTTGCAATAATAAAGAGAAAGTAAATACGGACTTTAATAATCATTATATAAAAAGACCACTATTAAAAGTGTGGAAAATTATTAAAACAAAACACTTTTTATATACCCCACTTTGGATTTTGAGGCATTTTATAAAAGAGAAAACACATTTTTTTGTTAAATGGATAAAATATAAAGACATGACAAAATTCCAAAACAATCTTCTGTCAATAAAATCCCAAGAAGAAATGTACGACGAAGGATTAACATGTCATTGGCTATTCTAAAGGCAATTCAAAGAAAAGGGGAAAACTGAACTCAAACTAAATGGCTTCATACTTAAAACTTCAGATTTAGAGATAGCTATCTTATATGAGAATATTTAATTGATTCTGAAAATCTATAAAGTCCTATTAAGACAAGATACTAAAGAAAAAATTAAAATACAAATGGTAAAATTGGCTCAAAATATAGGACATCGGATCAGTCTGGATCAATGGGAGAAAATTTGGAGTAAATGAATGAAATGTACTGCTAATCAAAGTATAAAAGAAAATATCTGTAAGAAGCATTATAGATAGTACCTCTCTCCAGACAAATTGCCCAAGATATATAAAACCTGTAACAATAGATGCTGGAAATGCACTATGGAGCAGGGCACCTTCTATCATACTGATGGTTATGTCATAAATCAAGAAAATATTGGAAAGCAATTCACTTGATGATAGAGAAGATTCTAGGTACCACCTTTCAAATGAAACCAGAAGTGTACCTGTTAAGCATGATTGATGATAACCTAGAGAAAAATTATGGGAAATTTTTATTTTATATGGCAGCAGCAGCAAGGTTATTATTTGCAAAAAATAATAATAAAAATGGGAAGTTGAATACATTCTCGACAGTAAAAGTAAAAGATTGGGATCCGTTAATCAAATATCTTAGAAATACTATGGCCATTTCTGCATGACATTGTTATATTGCAACAGCAGCAGGCTCTTTCCAGTTCAGGAACCATGCTACCGCAGGACATTGTTGCTATCTAGCTGCTATCCTGTCCCCAAGCACTGAAAAACTTCCATATTATATTTCCAAGAAAAAAAAAACTGTTAAGAGCCTCCATTAGCACTTCAATCCTGTCAGCCATCTTAGTGCGGAACCACGACAGCACTAGATAGTGCTTCTTGTTATCATGGATGCAGCAGTGGGTGGGCTGTTGGTGTCCCCAGCTTGTCCATCCCTCTGCAACTCCTGTGGTGTGGTAACTTTGAAATCTATCATCTCTCCTTTGAGTTAAAACTTTTTTAAAATACATTTTTTTTAAGCTTCATACCATGAAAATGCAATGGAGTACTGGTGTGTCCTGCTCTGATTGTACAGCTTGTAAAGCAGAGGGAGACCATTCAGGGTTGGTGAGGCAGGGTGAAGGCAGGGACAGGAAGTGGCCAATGACACTGTAGTGTGGATGGAACATTGGTGGTAATACCACTACTTATCCTTTTAAGGCAAGGAGTGCAGAAAAGAACATTTCTAACCCAACCGCATTGTGTGAATGGCAATGCTGGGAGTGTAACGCTACAGTGCACTACTGCAGAAATGGCCTTGTTCTGATCTAACAGTAGTAAGCTTTTTGCATTAAAACCTTACCTATAAAATAAACTCAATAGATGACTTTAGAGTTCAGATACAAACTAGAAAGCATCTTAAAATAAGATTATCTGGGAACTGATTATAGAAGAATCAAAGCAACTTAATACAATATAATGTTCTTCTGTTTTATATGAGAGATAGCAACCAAAGACAGTCAGGGAGAAGTCTTTGTGTGTTTTATACATTATTTATTTCTTTTCCTTTATAATGTAAGTTTCCTTTTTATTATTTGCTACTCTTAAGGAGTTTATCTTTAGAGAATGGAAGACAGTAAGAAGACTTGTATACTTACTTTTTATAGGTGTGTGTAAACTTTTTATTAAAATAAAATGTTAAAAATATATAAAAAAAGAAGAGAACCAGCATGGTATAGTGGCCTGATCATTGGACTATGACTTTAGAGACCAGGGTTATAATCCCTGCTCAGCCATGGAAATCCACTGGGGGACCTTGCGCAAGTCACACTTTTTCAGCCTCAGACGAAGGCAAAGGCAATCCCCCTCTGAACAAATTTTACCAAGAAAACCCTGTGATAAGTTTCCCTTAGAGTTGCCATAAGTTGGCAAAGACTTGTGTAACTGTGGCCAATAGCTCTCTCTCCCGGGATCTACAATTTATTAATCCACTACATCAAACTGATATCTCCACATGGCTAATATTAAAAATCATTCCATGTGTCTGACAGGGTCACCGTACTAGCACGTAGGCAGGAATGGCTGAACGGCCGATGTTAGGAAAATTCCAATCTGGCCAGTGACTTAATCTGTCATGTAGCCCCAAGGAGCCCTCCAGACAGTCCAACCATCAAGCACACAAAGGGGTTCCCTGCCCCAAAATGTAGCTCAATGGCATTACAATCAGCTTGCCAAGTGAGGGCAATTTCCACTCTGCCGATGCCTTTACTATGGCAGAGACATTCACAAACCATAGTGAAACATCAAGCCGGAGATGTCCGTCATTGAGGGCTTTGATCTAGCCCATCTCACCATTCTTTTCCCCGGAAAAGGACTAGCCCTCCAGGTATGTTTTTCCCTATAAAAAACCCCTGTTTTAAGCAGTTCATGGGATTGCTCTCACTTGCCTCCCGGCTTTCTGTCACTCTGTTTGCTGAATGTCCCCCTCAGCCTTCCCCTCACGTGCTGAGTTTCACTGCTCTTCACTGTCCGTCTTAATTTGGTCTTCCCAGACGTCTGGAACAGGTGTAGTATCACCCTGAAACCCTTTCTAAAATCCCCTATCAATTTTCTTCTTTATTTTCTTTTAGGCTCTGTGTGAGTGAGTGCGAACATGAGTAAGTGTGCAGTGACTGACTATTTATAAAAATAAAATAAAAATCCTTTATTAGACCTTTTGTTTGGATTTTGGTCTGACCTGACCTGGTACACATTGGATTTTAAGATCCTGCTAAGTTACCCTGCCTCTCACTTTGCCAACCTGTGCTCAAGCTAATTTTCCATTCCGCATATTATAGTTTGAGCCTGGTGACAGGGACCCCCTGAACTCGAAATAACTGACTCAGTGTCCAGGACCTCCAGGAACCCTGGAAATCAGGGTAACACTTGAAGGCATGCAGTAACAACAGTAATATCAACAAATATTATATTTATCCAGCACAATAAAATGTTCATGACATTGTACAAAAATAAAACTGCCACATGCGTGCAATCTAATTCAATCCAGTTTAAACAAAAGAAACCTATATATTTCACAACATACACATATGCACATGGGAAGCAGAGGATTAATACAAATAAAAGAAACAATGCAGTAGAATTTTTTTTAAAAAGCCTAAATACATGGGATATGCAAAATTAGATAAGTTAAAATGAACTTGAAAAAGCTTTAGAAAAGAGAAAAGTTCTAAACTGAGAGTTAGGCCATTTCCACAAGGGCTTAAAAAACTGGTGCAGAGCGTCCTCCAGAGAGGACGTCTGCAGCTGGGAGCAGAATGGGTTGGACTACTTTACATAGTTCCACACCTCAGTCTACTCCAGAATGACCCAAAGTGGTTGTGCAGCATGCTTTTTAAAAACCTGTTTTTTCAAGTTTTTAAAAAGCACGGAGCTCGCCACTCCGTGCCACTCTGTTCCTGCGCTCCGGTGCAGATTTGCAGGCTCGCACCAGTGCAAGCCTGCAGATCTGCCGGGGGCGGACTTAGGCTAGCGAGCTTCAGCAGTTGGTGGAGAGCCTCCACCAACCTGAAGCTGCCATTTTCATCCCCAGAGCGGTGCGGCGTGGCAGCCACGCACTGGTCTGGAGCAGCCTGGACCCGAGCATTGAGACAAGAAGTCCGGTAAGTACAGGACCCGGGGTGATTCCATCGCCACATGCAGAAATGGCCTTAGAAACAGTAATCAAAGGAAGTGTCCCCAGATTTTCTTTCAGAATTATTGTTGCTATGTGCCTTCAAGTTGTTTCTGACTTACTAGTGACCCTAAAGCATACCTGTTGCTAGCAGGCAACACACTCTCCCACTATGATATAGTTTGGCAAAATATCATTTAATTAACAAGATATATTAATTGACATTCATATAAAATGTACCCTGATGTGACTATATGGCCAAGTGAAACAAGAAGAAGATGCTGGCTGAACACATGTGCTGCAAAGTAGGTCAGAGATCCCTTCTAGGCATAGCCAGATCATAGTCAAGAAGTCAGCAGGTAACTCCAGAGATAATAGGCTTAACCTAGTCATAATGACTCTGGTCTTGGATGATAGCAAGGGGGAAGTTCCCACCAAACCATTGATTGTTTCAACACTTCCTCCCACCGAACTGTAATTCTCTCCATTGTTCTCACATTTGTCCAACCATTACAGAGTTATCGCATCATACTGATAGTCATGCTGTTACTCCAATTCCCAACAGTGCACTGTCCTTAGGCATGAGTCTAAGCTACATCACTGTTTCTTTGCTGCTCTTCTAGATCAGTAAATATCAACCTCACCACCCTTAAAACCTCACTATCAACAACTTTCCTCTCTCTCTTCTTTAGCTAGTTTTCTGTGACTGTGTGAGTGCTTGTATATTGAGTGTGATTGTTAATTCCCTTAGCTTAACTTATTTTTGGATCACTGGCTAGTTCTTCCCTGCATAAACATTGGTGGAAAGATCTTGTTATGTTATCCACCTCTTGCAGGCCTCCCTGTTATCACGGTTATGATATGTCTGGTGAGAGCATTAGATATCCTTTTGATATCAAATAATTTGGCCTTAGCTTGACCTTTCTTTGCCACCCTACTCCACGTGTTTGCAGAGGTCCTCCGTACAAGCAGGTTTTGAATGAGGTTTTGTACATTCCAAAACCTCATTCAGGCAGGCAACTTAAGCCTCTCCATTGCTTTAGGGAAAAACCTCCCTGCAAACTGGCTTTGCTCAGCGCATATCTACACAAAGCTACTCAGCCGAGAGCTGAGCCATTCCTTTATATCGGGCCATGCTATTGTCACTAAGAGCTAAACCAATCATGCAAAACCTGACCTTTTCCAACTCCTTTCTCCAGCTCCAAAATTCCTTTGCTCTCACTGAGCATAGCATAGCCCGTAGGTAAAATCCACCCTATAAAAGGTCCCCACTTTTGGGACTTCCTTGGATCACCCCGGACTGCCATCCCGCCCTGCTGCCGGTTTGTCTAAGGAGCTCCCCTCAGCCAGCCATGCTGAGCTTTCTCCCCGGCACCCCATCTTTCTCTCCAGGACTACGAGATCAGGTGTCGTAATGCCCACTCCCTAAGCTCTCTATTTCTGTTTCCAAGTTAGCTAGTGTGCGTGTTGTCTTCTTTGCTGTTTATCTTTCAATAAAACTGTTATTTTTGTTACTTTTAAACTTGCTTGCTTGCTCTCTGACCTGAAGCCATAGACATAGGGTAAAAGATCCTTGCTAATGTTAACCTGCCTCTCGTTTAGCCTGAGAGAGTGCTCGAGTTAAATTCCCCCAACTTGTGTTTTCATTCCACCTGAACCTCAGGAAGAACTTCCTGACAGTCAGGGCTGTCCGGCAGTGGAATCTGCTGCCTCGGAGTGTAGTGGAGGCTCCTTCCTTGGAGGTTTTTAAGCAGAGGCTTGATGGCCATCTGTCGGGATTGATTTGAGGGTGTTCCTGCATGGCAGGGGGTTGGACTGGATGGCCTGTGTGGTCTCTTCCAACTCTGAATTTCTATGATTCTATGATTCTATGATTTGGGCGCCCCTCCCGGGACCCCCAACATACAAGGTAACATCCTAACTTCAGCTAGTAATTCCACACCTTTGAACAGAGGCATTAGAATCATGGGTAGACCCCTGAGTCACTCATATTTTGGAGCAACACTGTCATGGGGTTTTCTTAGCAAGATTTACTCAGATAGGGGGTTTGTCTTTGCCTTCCTGTGAGGCTGAGAAGTGTGACTTGTCCATGGCCAGCTGGTGGCTTTCTATAGCTGAGCAGGGATTCAAATCTTGGTCTCTAGAAGCACAGTCTAACACTCAAATCACAATACCATAGTGGCCCACATTCTTGCAGAATACCTGCAGACTTTGTTAGTGAGTAAAAATGGTTCAAAATAGCCTAATAGGAAAAGACCAACTATCATGAGATATATAATAATGCAGATCTTTTTTTTTTTGCAAAAAATCACTTGCACAAAAATAAATTTGCAAGAGCAAAAAGTTGACTTTTTTTTTTTTTTTGCAAAGAAATGCAAAATCTCCAAAAAAAGTGCAAAACCTTGTAGCTGAACCTGGTGGAGATAAAACTTCAAATTACATGTTCTTGCATGCAAGAATGAAAACAGCAGAGTTACACCTCTGCCATTTAACTTCTCCTTCACCAATAACCAATATCTTTCACCTTTCTAGTTGGCCACAAATTGCAATTCTGATATGATGTGTAGGCAGTTATCCAGGTCCATAATTTTCTCTGAATAAAATTTCCTCTATTCCAGGAGGAATAAAATTTCCTTCATATTTACATCTAGCAAACAGAAATTGGAATTTTACTCCCTACTTGTTTTTTCTACATAGAAATGTGCTGGTATTGTCCACATTACACATTATCTTTTTGATACTTTTTTTTTTAATTCACTTACAAAATAGAAAAAAAACTCTAAATCTTCCAAACACCTCTGTACAAAAGAAAATGTTAGAAGTTAAGTATATATCTGATTCCATCTAGTAAAAAGTTAATGATGTTACCAGTTGTTACATTACTTTTGTAAAATATAACTGTAACATCTGTTGCCGCCAAAAGTACTGCTTTACAGATAAAAAAGAAGAAGGAAGGAAGGAAGGAAGGGAAGGAATTTGATAGTTCTGTTAAGACTAACTGGGTTTTACTATAGCATGAACTTTCACAGGTATATAAACCTGCTTCTTCAGACACAGTACAAAATCATATTAAGGTCTCAGATTATAAAGCATATTTACACAGTTGTTACACTGATGTTGTCAAAATCAGAACAAGATGTAAGATCTTCAAAGCCCCAGGTGAACTTTTTTGATACAGTGGCTCAGTGTGTATCTTAAGACAAATCCTTTCTCAGTGTCCTGTCTTCAAAGTATCAGACTCACAGCCCCACCTACTCCATTCTGAGAAAAGAGTACAAATCTTCCTGTATAACTAGACATCCTGTAAGGAAAGGTCTTCTTAAATAATTTAAGATTTCAGTCTAGTCCTACTTCATATTCATCAGCACAAGACTTGTCTTTTTCTGAATTATTCAAAGGGAAGAGGAAAGGCCTAAGATCTACCTGAAGAAAAGCATGGTTTTCATACCAGGCACCTAGGTCAAAAGTATGGCATCTCCAGTTGAAGGGCCTCAAGTATCTTAGGAGACATCTAGAGGCCTTTGCCAGTTTGGAAAGTTAATAATGGGCTAAATGGACCAATGGACTCCTTATGTAAGCTATTTCACATGTTCAGTTAGATGTAACTGTTTCCTCAGCAGCGCAGCGCATAACAGAGTGTGTAGTAGATAAAGTGAACATCTTGCCTGTCTCATACTCCAGATGGCAATATATTTTGTGGACTTTTGTTTTGATTACTTACTTTTATGCCCCATAGCATTTCTACCACTATTAACAACAGCAGACCTCACCAGCATTTTTTCTCTTTAAACACAAAGATTTTTTGCTTTTGATATGTATATAGACCCACTTTCTTATTTATAACAATAGTCACCCAAGATCTGTAGAAATGGTACTCAAATGAATATTGGCTTGACCCTTGACCTCTACGTATTCATAACACCACTTGCCAGTCTGCTGTTATACCTTCATAAGTATGTAGGCTTTCTATGTCCAACCTATGCATTGCAAAAAATGGAGGAAACAAATTATATAAGGTGATCAGATCACAGTAGGGCATTTCTGCTTAAGAAATAAATTCTGTTCCATTTTTTAAAAGTATTTTTTATTAAGATAACTTTTGATAGTGTAAAATTATATACATAAGACACAAAGAACAATAGCAAGGGAGGAAAAACAGAGAAAGATAGAAAAAAGCAAAACCTAAGTGTTACCTACAACACTACAGCTAAAGTAAATTAAGTAACAAACATACAATTGACTTCCCACTTCCTTGAATTTGATAAGTGAAAATAGTTGTTTTTTCATCTTTGTTTTCTTTCCATTTCAACTTCGTCTAATTCATAGTACTTATAGCATCACCCAGTTTTCTGATCTGACTTCTGATCATGTATCTGATTCCCATCATTTAGCAAATATAATCTTAATGAAAGAAAAATGTTGTTCTATGTAATAAATAATATGTATTATACATAAATAATATGTATTATTCAAAGCCTATCACTGAAGATCTACCTCCCACTTATGTCACCATGAATCTTATAACCCTTTCCCATCAGCTTGGGAAATCTTTCAAGGAATCTTCTTTTATCAAAGTCAACAGCTTGTCCGTCTCCACCATGTTCAGTTACTTTAATATCTATTCTTGAAATTCTTTTCCAATAGATGTCTGTTTCTCCCCATCATTAGAGGTTATGGAGTGACTGTCAAAAACTGAAGCCTGGATCCAGACTTAGGCACATGAAACCACATTGGTGAACGTGGACTTCCCTGCGGACTCCTTCTCACAAGTAGCCTCACTAGCTCCCAGAAATGTTACACAAGGTGGCAGAAGAAGAGCAAAGGATTCCTCAAAGTCTAAGCAGTCTTCTGGCAGCAGAAAACAAACATTTGATCTTACCCTCATCTCTTCACCTTGGCATCAGATAGAAATGCTACTATATCGGGATGACTGAGCATGTGGTAAGTAATATCAGCTTTTAACTGTGAATGAGATCATTATTCTTATTGTATTATTTCTATTTTTTATTAGATTTAATTTTTTGATGGCAGTTAAATAATAATAATACTATAATTCCACAGTGTGAATTTCCCATTCAGATCTTGACAGGTTGAAAAATTAGGATGGAGGTGAGCTAAGTGTGGCCTGAGGACCACATGAAGCCTTCCCAAGGCTATTTTTGAAGCCCCTAAGCCCCTTTCAATATTATAAAATTTATTTATTTATTTGTTACTTTCTCACAGGGGCCATGGGGAAAATTTTAGTTTTGCAACAGTCTGCTCCCTAGGCTGTTTTAGGCCAAAGGGATGCATTTTTAACTATGCAGTAAACTTCTTGGTTAAAGAAAATGTGGTATGGAGGCATTATTAGTAAACAATTAGAGGACCTAGGTGGTATACCACAGCCCCTAGTAGTTGCCTACACCTGATCTAGAATAAAGATTTTAAAAAATAATTGACTTCAACTAGCTAAGAACTGTTTTAGCCAGCAGTACTGACTTCAGTCAGTAGGTGGCAGACTAACCTGAAATTCCCCAACCAGAAGAAAGGAAATTGAATTCATTTCTTCAAAAGATTTCCAATTTGTTTCCTTAGCTGGGTCCCTGATAGTTAGTGGATAGTCTTCTAATAATTAAGAGAGAGGGGCAAAAAGGGAAGAAGGAAACATCTGCTGCTAAGTTAAGGAGGAGGATAGGAGAATGTGCCAAAGAAAATGTTGATGAGTTGTGGAGGGAAGAAGGAAGAAAATTCAAAAGGTAAGAACAAGAATGGAATAGGAAGGAGAGGGGAGAAAATATACAGGGGAAAAGAAAGCACAGTATCAGGGACTAAAGGGTTTCTGAGCCTTAGAAAGCTGAGTATATCTATCTGCTTCATTTTTGTGTGCCTTAAAATTGTTTCTGACTTATGACAACCCTAAGGTGAACCTATAATGTGGTTTTCTGGGGTGAAGAGTATGTGACACACCCAAGGCCACCCAGTGGGCTTCCATGGCTGAGTGGGGAATCAAACCCTGGTCTCCAGCATTGTAGTCCAATGCTCAAAGCACTATCCCATGCTGGCTCTCATATATCTGCTATGAGGAATAATAACATGAAGTCAAAAGCAAAGGAGGAAGAGAACCAAGCCTCCCATCAGTAATGTGCAGCTGTAGCAGCCTCTCATTGTTCAAATAAACCAGCTTCGTATTTTAGTTAACTAACAGCTATGTGTCATGGAATGAGATGGCTGTGCACTATATAATGTATGCAGTCTAGCTTCTAACAAGTTGTTTCCGACTTCTTGGAGAAGAATATGTTATCGTATTTTCTCCCCACTCCTTTTCTCCTGTACTCTCTCTCTCTGTTCCCTCTTTTTTCCCCCAAATGTCTGTCCTCTTTACCACTCATTCACTATAGGCATTTTGTCTACAGCAAAAACCAAGGCTGACAGGGAAGGTCACTGTGACCAATTGTAAGTCTCAGCATACAAATGTGCCTTTTAGCTGTTGGCTGTGCAAACAGTGACCGTGTCATATTATTGATAAATCCTTGAAAAGGCACTAATGTATCTTCATTTCAGGAGAAGGTTGAATAGGGAGGGGGAGCCAAAACACAAAACAAAACAAGCACCTTCAAGGTTGCTCTGAAAAAAAAGAAAAAGCAAGTGCATTGAATGCTGAAATGTTTTAGAAAGAAAAGATGGGAAAGTCATCGTTCTCCCAAAGATTAAAAGATGCTTCTATTAGAATCGCTCAGCAGCACTGTATTGATCTCATCAGGGAGGCCACCACAGGTCTAATATGAACACAGCGTTTTTTGGAATTAATCACATGGGGGTTTATTGTGGTTCATAGGGCTTATCATTCTAATGGCATTGTTTGCAATATTTATAGCTAAGATTGGGTGCCATTATTAAATGTGAATGTGCTACATGGTACTGGACCCACTGCTGTTTTCAACACAGAAACTATTCTTCATAAGTCAATCTTATCTAAACTAGGCACCAAAAGCCAATTACTTTTTGATTTACATTTTAATTTCACATTCTGCTCTCCCCTACACCCATTCCCATCCCACATCTACACAGATGTTTTTCTCAATCTTTGTTTGGATTAGTCAGCAATAGCAAGGAGGCCAGAGGCTTCCCTCTCCTTTAGGGAAGCACATTAATCCACCTGGATCAGTGGGAATGTATATATGGATGGTCAAATGTGAGCTGCAATTTCTCAGCAGGACAAGCAAATGAAGGAAGGGAAGAAATACAATATCCTGGGCAGCTTATTGACCATCTGCTGAGCTGCAAGATAAAACTGTATCATAAGGGATTCATTTGGAGAAGGGTAAGCAGGCATTTTGCTGTATCGTTATCGTCCCCCCGGGTCAGTCACCATTAATTGTTAAGGAATTGCTGTTCAGTTTCTGATTTTTCCCACTCTTTTTGCTCACTTGGTTGATGCCAAGATCTATTAGCTTCTCACATATTCCCTCCAGCAGAATTTGCTGGTCACTTGAATTCTACTCAAAGCTCTGTTTTCCAAGTCATAATTTTAGAACTGAAAAAGAGAGCTTGTAGCTACTTAAATTGTGTGTGTGTGGGGGGAAACACAACACATTTGCAGCTCACTGTTTCTGGAAAGTTTACAGCACAGGCCTTATACTTTCAGGAAAAGTACTTTAAGTTTATAGGAAAAACATTTCACATGAGAAGAGAGGGTACTGCTTTTGAACAACAAGTAAAGGGTTTAAACATTGTGTAAAATGTTAGGAAGAAAGTTTCCAGTCCTTGTCTTCATTTATTTCTATTTGCAGGAAGTTTTAAAAAGTATATTACAAAAATGTGATTTACAGGCCTGCCTCTATCCAGCAGCCTGTAGTGTGTAGCAGTCCACTTCCCAGAATGGCACACCCAAGACTCTACCACACCCATCATGCTTGCAGCCCATCCAGAGTTTACATGTCTGAGTGAGACATGTTTTTAACATAAAGTGAGGAAATAGATTTTAAAAGAAGAAGGGGGAAGACAGGAAAAAGAGAATCCAGCAGCAGCTTTAAGTCTGTTTTTTAAAATTTTGTTTTAGCATGAATTTTCATGGATATGAATCCACTTCTTCAGATGCAGGACAGAGTGATATTAAAGCCTCAGGTTATGAAGCATATTTATACAGTTGTGGGAGTGTGAAAGACTATAATAGGATCCAGAAAGATCATGATTTCACTTATGCTAAAACAAGTTAGTTTTAAAGCTTCTTCTCCTCCTTCCCTCTTTTCATGCTGTTAAGTGACTAACACAGCTGCTTCTTTGTAAAGTGCTAAATAAGGAAAGAGAGGGGCAACTAAAGGTCCACCATTTTGCCTATTGTCTGAATGTTGTCAGTGATTCTGGGACAATCATAATGAAAGAAGGGGAGAGAAGGAAGGATGTGTGCTTGGGTTCCCTCTGGGATTGAGCAATATAGCTTTGGAGATAGTAGAAGGGTAGCAGATAATAGGTCATCTCAGGGCATGGCCCTTCTTCTTGAGTCCTCAAGGTTACAGGAGGAAATCACAGACTAAGAGTGCTGCCTTGTGAAAATTAACTACTTGCTATTGGATTAAATTGGGGAATTTGGTCAGGGCATTGGGATACAATGCTGCTTCAGTTATTTGCTGACCCTGGAGCCAGTGAATACAATAATACAGATTTGTTGTTTCATCACAGTGGGGCCTTGGTACCTGCTGGCATTTGATTCAAGACTCCTTCATAGATATTAACATTCATGGATGCTCAAGTCCCACTATGTACAATGTTGTAATAAAATGGTGTCCCTTAGGTAAAATTGCAAAATCAAACTTTCCTTTTCGGATTTTTTAAAATACTTTAAAGCGGTGGCTGGTTGAATCCATGGATGCAGGATCCATGGACATGGAGGGCAGAATTTATTGACAACTTTACAGTCTTGTTCCTACCTTTGTCACACCATCCTAAGATGTTGGCACTGATCTACATCTTCCTTTCTTGGGGTGAGATGAACGTGTTATGCAATGTTGTGAGAAAAAATCATGTTATGCCTTTGGTTTCTTTCTTTCAGTTCTTGATTTCACTTCCCTCTCCTTCTCTTTGTCTTTATCTCAGTCTCTCAATTCCTGAACTTTTTTTTTTTCTTCCCATTTTGCTGTCTCTTGGACAAATCTTCTTCCTCTTTCTTCTCCAACTCTCTCAACTCTTGTGTAAACTCATCTTCTTTGATGTTCCCTAGTCCCTTTTTCCCATTCTTTGTTCCATCGTCCACCCAAGGAATGTAGGAGTTCAGTCATGCTCATGTGGTCATCACTCATCTACCATTTCCACACTAGACTGTTATACCGCTATTATTCCACTTTCAACTTCCTACAGAATGCTGGGGTTTGCAGTTTAGGGAGGAGCCAGCTGACCCCTCCCTAAACTGCAAACCCCAGGATTCTATAGGATGTTGAAAGTGGAATAATAGCGGTATAACAATCTAGTGTGGAAATGACCATCCTGTTGCTTCTTCATGTTGATCAACCATACATTAAAGCTTAGATTAGAAGCAAGAATACAGGCATTATGATCTTGTAAAATAGTGAATCAACATTACTTTGCAGCTATACTCTTCATATTTGAAACTATAAAACATTATAACATTCATATTTGTACAAAATGGCAAATATTTTCCCTTCCTATCATTTACTTCTCTTACAGTTAATGTCCTTTCCTATGTTTTGGTTACTTGTTTTTTCTTGCTGTTTTCCCCTTCTCTGTTTCAGTATCTTCTCTTTTTGTGTTTTTTGGATCTCCTTCTTTCATTTCTCAGTCTCTTTATAGTTGAATATCTGGATTTTCACATGTCATACCTGCTTGCTGCTTAATGGTGGAAATGTATGTTTTCCTGTTTTGGAAGTTTAGTCACATAAATAGGAATCACTATTTGTATTAAAAAGCTATCCTTTGCAAGTTTTCAGAGGATGGTATATATTGGTGTGGGTAAGTATGGAAGGGTAGGGACTCTCCCAGCATTTGGAGACCACAATCCCCACAAAAAAAAAACAAAAAAACAACAACAATATTTTGCCCCAAAATACCGTCTAGGTGACATAGGGGCATTTTTACCATGTTTTCGGGCTTTCCTGGACCATTCTAGGCTTAAGTGAGGCCTTTTTTCACAAGAAGAAGTGAGGATAAGTCACTTCCTGTTGCAAAAAAAAAGGCCTCTTCTGGGTCTAAATTTGCCAAGGGGGATCCTAAAATGTGGTTTAAATGCCCCCACACTCTCAGAGGGCATTTTGAGACAAGAAAAAAAAAATCTGCAAAAAAATTGTTCAGTCCTGAAGTTATCTAAGTATCCTCCAAACATTGTAGGAATGTTCTCTGCACATCTTTGAGGACATTTTTGTGCATTCTAGGGGCAGAAGTGCAAAAAAAGAAGGAAGGACTGGAGAATCTCATACAGCCAGCTGGCTACACCTTCCCTCCCTCTGGTATAAATTTTCTCCTTTTCTGTAATGTGACAACAGTAATACATTGGAAATAATGTCCTTTGATCTGTATTTGCTGCTGTGTGTATGGTATTCTCACTTCTCAGGGGTTTTGAGTGAAACAAACCTATAACATCTATGCCTTGAATCTTAATTATAGGTTGAACATTTAACACTTTTTGCATTCTCTCATAATCATCAGCCACAATTTAAAATTCCAGGCTCATTTCATTAAGCCTAAAACTTGCATCCTATTCCCATTCTTCTACTGCTCTGGGACCCTACAAATATATGTTTGTGTGTATATATGTGTGTGTGTGTGTGTGTGTGTGTATTCATTATTCCATCCATCCATCCATCCATCCATCCATCCATCCATCCATCCTATGGCTTCCATTTTTCACATCTTTCCACTTATAAATCCCTAACAACTTCCTTCAATTACTTGAATTTATTTTAACAGCTCACATATTTGTCTAGTGCTTCCTCAGTGACCTCTTCTGCCTTATCTAGTTTTTTTGTTTAGTTTCATCACTGTAGCTATGATGAGCATCCATTCATTCCTCTTGGAGCTCCTCTTTGAACTTGGAGAACTTCTTGAGAACCATCTTGTCATTTCACTGATTTCTACTTTTGTAGTATTTTTGTTATTATACAGCATGATATCCAGTGCATATTATTTGCTGATAGAGAGGGGACTTGATTTCTGGAAGAAACCCCAGTTCATATTCGAGAGATTTACTCCCTTTTATTAAGTAAAGTGAAATTGCAATTTCAATTATTCATGTTGCTTTATTTATTTACTTATTATTCATTAATTTAACTATTTCTATCCTACCCTCTATCTAAAGACCTCAGAATAGGGTACAATAAAATCAACTTAAAACAATGTCAGCAAGTAAAAATGGTTTTAAAAGGCTAAAACATATTAAACAATTGACAAGTTAAAAGAACACAGATTAAAACTGTTTAAAAGAGTTTAAAATTACTTGAAACCATGTCTATATGCAAATTGCTCTAAAACCAGTTAGGCTGAACAGGTTAACCCTGTTCTTGGCTTAAGCTGTGCCTTTTGATGTTAATTTGTTATAGGGATGTGTGGCATTTAAAAGGGACAATGAGTAATTCAATTCCTTTCTCACTACTAGACTATGCAATTTTCAAAAAAGTCTCATGTGGGGAGAAAGTCTTCAGCAGCAGGCGGAAAATCCCCCAAGCCATGTGACATCAGAAAGGAGAGGATCAATTCCTCCAAATTCTCCTGTCCAAGAAGGTGGCTCAAAGAAAGCCAAGGATGCCATGCAAGATCCTTAGCAGGCATCCCACCTTTTCCACTCCACACGACATCAATGGGGTGAAGGTGATAGCAGCCAAGGATCTGGAGGCTGGAGGCTTTCAGGATCCTTTCCTGGCTTTCCTGCAACCTCTTGCTGCACTTCATCAAGAGCCAAGTCTGTCCAAGGACAGGGTGAAAAAATAAAGGGGCTTGAGGAGAATTCTCCTTGAGTTTTTCAGATACCAAGAATCCCCTTTCTTGATTTTTTTTTCTTGAGCACTCAAATATTCTTTCCATCTCTAATTTCTTGTGTCCCCTTAGTATGGAATAAACTTAGAAGCACCAGAAATTGAAGCTGATCTATTTTCTTGTCCCTGACCAATACACTAAAGAGGACAGTAGTTCTTTACCTTGCACATTTTTTTGTAAAAAAAAAGTCCACCAGCAATGGTATAGCATTAAGAAGCTTTATTTAGCATACATGTACATAATCTATCGTGGTGTCATAATTTGGAGAAGCTACATTTTTAGAATACTAAATCCCATAATCCTTCAGCCAGTATAGCCATATTGGCTGGGAAATTCTAAAAATTGTAGTCCAAAGAGTAAGTCTTCCAAGCTTTGAGTCGCATGGTTGTTAATCAGCAGAGTAAATAACACTTTACCATGTACAGTATAAGGGAATAAATTCTAGCCCCAGGCAGGTCAGATGCCATTACAGGGGAACACACTGGAAACTGGATTAAATCTGGAGAATGACCATGGGTACAAGAACTTTTGTCCACTCAAACTAATCTAGAGATGCTGGATGATTTTCTCTACATTATCCATGATGGACTTTCCTTCAGATTATGATACTAATTGTCATTACTGCAGCAAAAAATTATATTCCAAGGATGAGAACTATCCATTAGCATTAGTGGGGCATTGACTAAGTATTAATAATGACAAAAAATCAGTATTCTTTCTCTCTTTTCTTAGGAACATTTGCAAACCGTGACACCTTTTTGTGATGATTGGTCCTGTGATTTCAACACTTTCTTCTTACTGATGAAATTCTAATGACTGTCACTGCAGCTGCAATAAAAATTTCTGTCTCTCAGGATTCTCCTTGCTTCTGCCCATTAACCATTTTATCCCAAGGAAATCCCTAAAATACTCTAAAAACAAAAGCCAGCAGTGGCAAAAGCCAATGCTCAAGCTGTGCCATTCCTCAACCCTTAACCATCCATCTATTGACTAATCTGGTCAACACCTAATTTCCCAAGGCACAAACATTTTCCTTAAGTTATCATAAAAACTGGTAAGAATGTCAGGTTCCATTTAAAAGAGACAAGAGGATTCAAGAAGAAATTGATCAGGCAGCAGAAAGTTGAGTTCTACCACCTGGATGGTTTCAAATGACAGCAAGATGAAAAGAAAGATCAGGGATATAAACTTTGATTTCAGATCACTGCTGGGGATGCTTGAAGAATTTGATCTTTGTGAATTCTGATACAAACAACTTTGATCTGTACCTCCTAGATTAGTATATGGATTGGAATTTACTTATCCACTAACTTTCTCACTTTCCAAAAGTCCCCATGTTCTCACATCAAAATACCTTTTAAAATGTGTTGGCAGAGGAAAAAAATATGTTGGAAAATATTTGGGGAAGCAAATGCATTAAAATGTTTATATTAAATAATGGGTGTATAAAGTGCATTCTTCCAGATGTTTCAAGACTGAAATTCTTAGCATTCCACACCAATGCCTTCACTATTTATAGGGCAGCGGAATCTGCAGGCCAACCACACTTGGAGAGCCACATTTTGTCCATTCCTGATGTAAATAAATTCTTTACTGAGAATGCAAAAGCAGGTTGAAGTGGGCTTACAGAAAGAGGCAAGAAAGCCTGCAAATTTGGGTCTTCCTATTGGTTTGTGGTGCAATTGGAGATTCAGGCAGTCTTGAATCCAGTCTGCAAACTGCCTGAAGCCGGCCTCCTGAACTCTCAATAGTCAGCACCAAGCTTCATCTCCACCTTCTCTCCTTCTCTATTCCTGTCCCTGGATTTGTGACTTTGTTTGTATTATTTGTGGATCTTTATAATACATTTAATTTTGTTACAACTTTTTAGCACAGGGCCCAGATCCAGTTGGGAGTAGACAAGGCATGGATGGCTGTCAAAACCATCTGGGGGTTCCATAATGGGACCTTGGGGATGTGGTCTACCAGGGTCCTGTCCAGCTTAGGGGAAGGCAGTCTGCCCCACTCACAGGGGAATCATGCAGTGGTTTGCATCCGTGTGGAATCCCAAGTTTGTCATTCCAAAGGTATACCCAGCAGGTGGTTTGGGTGAGTTTTTCCATACCCAGCAAGCAGGCTGGGTGATTGGTTCCACTGACTGGCAGATGGTTTGATAGATTTCTGGATTCAGACCTGTGCCAGAGCCAAGCCTTCACAGCAGTCTCCAGTAAAGAACTGTGGCGTCTTTTGTCCCAACAAATGTAGTTATTATTATAAGTGGAGCCTCAGTCACGAATGAACCTGCAAATGGGAGACAGACACAAAGCTAGAATATAAGTAGAAGGTAGAATATAACTAGAATGTAAGTAGGCCATTCACCTCCATTGAAAGTGAACAGAAGAAAGGCTTAGTTTTGATAGCAATATGGAGGGAAGGGGCTATATAGCCCCAGAATAGCTGACCAGTGACAGATACCTCCTAATGGATTAAAAATAAACCTGAACATCTCAAGTTTTATAACCATATTTTACAATTATAGTTTAGAAATCCAGATGATGTTTATTTTATCCTGAAAGGTTTCCTGGGAACTCCTGGCATTACCAAGGACCTTTCATTCCTGCTCCTCAGCTCTGTTTAAGTTTACTCAGTGTTTTCCAAAATGAAATGCATCTGTACTTGACTGTGTGTCCAAACTATCTCATGAGCAGTAAAGACAGCCACCACTAGGTAAACACAGATATTGTTTCCAGTGTACAGATTCAACAGAGACCAGGTGAGAATATGAGGACTGCTAGCACTAAAACAAAATGATCCTAATGTGTTAACAAATGTAATATTGCTAAAGCCCTTTACCACTTTGACTCTACCTCTTGAACTACATTTAGAAATGCTCTGTGGAAATTGGTGAAACTCAGTTTCTGAAATATTGCATTAGACTAGATGTGATACACGAGGAGGAGGAGGAAGGACACAAAGGAAGAGGTGGGAGGGAAAGCCAAAATATTTCAAGAAAGGGATTGGATGCAACTTGTGAATAAGCAGTTACGATCAATCAAAACAAAATAAATGGAAAATATCAATATTTCCAGAAATATTTTCCCTTTTGGAACTGCCCTATGAGACTCCATGACCCTCAAAACTTGGAGCTCAGTGGAGCAACATCCTAAGAGAACCTCCTACCCCTGTGTGTTCCCTAACAAGAAAAAAAAATAGTACAATAACAGCTTCATTTCAGAAAATACGGATTGTCCTTTGTCTACAGAAACTAGGTTGTATGCTCATTGGCTTGTTTGGTTTTAAAGCACTGGCATCTTGAGCTAATAAATGCCTAAACTCAAGGGTACATATCTTTTTCTCTTGCCTACAGACTTTCAGATGACAGCTAATAAGCATTTATGACAGAACAGCAGATATAAGTTTGTCAAGATGCATAGTCCCTGTCATAAGTAGGTCTGCTGGATGGGTATCAAAATAGTGTATTGTAGTCAGTATAAGGATAATGCTAGAGTTTAGTTAAAGCGCTACAGAGTATCAATTGTTAATTGTTGATTCCAACAATGTATCTGTTGAAGCTTGCTGGTTATTTCAGTGTATCAAATGGTTACTTGCCTTATTGCCCATTGCTACAATCTATCCAGTGAGTGGGAGGAGAAGATCAGAGGAAGCAAGAACAAAAGTGCCAAAAGGTATTTTGGGAACTCGAAGTGTCTGTATATATTGCTGCCCCAAGGATGAAAGAAGGGTAAACAACTGAGAGTCTGAGAAATGCCCAAAGATGTGGGATGCTGTTAAATTTTTGATCTTCTCCAATTGCAGCCTTGCATGCCTAAAATTTGTATGTGAAGGTATAAAACCTGTGAACTCCATATGTGCTCTAATCCCAGTAACTTCAAAAGAAGGTTGCTGTGTAGTTTGCTTTTCTACAAATAAACACTGTCTTCCCAGAGTAGAGTTTCTGGATTGCAAGTTATCCAGAGCATGACAAAATTAAATGTAAGTTTTTTAAAAATTGGCTATTTTGTGGCAGAATTAAGGCAGAGCAGAACTACCTTTGGAATTTAATTTCATTCGAGTCATATGTCATGGGGAAGATGTGCTGTAACCTACATACTTATATGATATTATTTTATTTAATATAGAAAGATTTTTCCCTTTATTAAAGGGATGCCCAGCAAGTGCAGCTTTTAAAAATCCAAACACAATTAAAGGAAGTTTTAAATAAATTACTTTTGCAAAAGCCAATAGAACAGAGGACTCACAATGCAAATACTCATGAAAGCCTGGGAAAATATAGATTGCAGTGCATTAGTCTCTTCTGAAATCTGCCTTGGATTATACTTTGGGCTTTTTCCTACTGCTAATTACTATTCCAAATGCCATTGCTATTTAAATTTCCATGAAATAATTACTGTCTATCTGGTTTTCTCTAAGGATGAGCAGAAGCACTGAAATTCCTGCTCCAGCATGTTTTAGCAGAGAGAAGACTGAATCCAGAGTAGTTTTATTCTGTGATCAAACATGAAGGTGAACTTGACTGCAAAGTCAAAGGAGAGAGAGGCAGAAGGAGGCGACAGGGGAAGACCTCACTGATAGAGAGGACCAGCTCCCCAGACCATAGTAAAAGAACAGCAGAGGTTTTATGGAAACTGGAGGAAACATCTATTTATTTATTTCATTTACGCCTTTCAAGGGACTCAAAGTGGCTTACTAAAAAATTAAAACAAACTCCAGCTAAAGTTGTATTTGTTGTCGATGTGTGCCTTCAAGTCATTTCACACTTATGGTGACTCTAAAGCAAACCTATCATGACACTTTCTTGGGCTGAGAGTGAGTGACATGGCCAAGGTCACCGAGTGTGTCAGGCAGTCAGCAGCTGCCGTCATTAGTATGGGAATTAGAGTAGTTGGTTAGAGAGAATGAGGTAGATGCTAGGCTATTACCAAGGCTGGGAAAATATCTACATGGACATAACAGCCTGAGATGAATGTGGGAATGGATCTGGGATCTTAATGGCTTATTCTCTTCTACTTTGTTCTTCTGAACTCTAAAGTTTGCTGAGTGTACTACAGTTCCAAATCACTTCACTATGTTGGCTCTCCAAAGTCATATTTACAAAAGTTTAAAAAATATTAAACAGAGAATGCTATTTTTAAAACACACATACATTTAAGACATAATTAAAGATAAAAAAATTGAAACTCCAGCACATCACATTCAAAACAAGAGCAGAAGGCAATTGAACTTCCAGTGCAAGGAAGCTTCACAGCCTGGGAAGAGGCACTGAGAAAATTGTCTCCAGTATCCTACCTCAACATGACCATGATGGTACTGGGACTGAAGGAAAACCCTCTACTGAAAATCTTAAACTTCAAGCCAGTTTATTTAAAGAGATATGGTCTTTCTAATGCATCAACTAAGATCTGTTGGTGCTTAGCATCAAAAGCTGACTTCACATGAGCATATTATCAGTGGTGGCTGGTAGCTGCAATGTCAGTGGTGTTGGAAAATGTAAGAGATTTGTAGTGAATCGCTCTAGCAGAATAGTTAAAAAGGCTAAGCTGAAGATGAACAGTTTACCAGCCCACTCCACCCTGACCAAAATCTAGCAGAAAAACAAATTAAACTTTATCTTCTTGAAAAGATATATAGAAGTATTTTTACTCAGAAATATTTGTGCATAATAAACACAGGTTCATATTCTTGAAGAAAGCAAGAAAAGAAGGTTCTCAGTTTGAGAGAGCTATTGGAAGCACATGCTTCACTGAGGACTGCAGGGAAAATGAGAGGAGATGAAAACTCAGAGAACAAAAGAATGCCTAAGTCAGGCAGGAAGAGAGGAGGAGAGAACAAACAAACAGAAAATGACCACAGGAAATGACCATACACATACTGTGCCTAAATTCCTAGAGAGCCATATGCACTCTAAATACTAGTAAGCATAAGGCATGCAAAGGTTGCAACCTACAACATATGGGCCAGTACACTGAGTTTTAGTCTGAACTTTAATGGAGCTATCCAAAGTACTAGAGTGGGTTGGAAGAAACCATCTGCTGTCACTGAGAGACAGCACTGGCATGCTTCCTCCAGTGTGTTCACCATCATGTTCAGCACTGAGAGGTTTCACAGTCTTTCATAAAGGGGTGCAAAACATTGCTGGAAAGAAGGAATACATGTCACAAGAGTGAAAATGTTCATTAAATGTCCTTATTCCTGTTCTGGCATAGATGGGTAGAACAATTTCATTATATTCTTCCCTCTAATACTCAAAATGTTCCAACATATTTATTTTTAGATACAGACTGAAACTTTATTTTGACAAACCTTCCCTGTGTAATCATGAAAATTCTATTTTAGTTCTGCAAAGTTCCATATGATATGTTACGCTATTATTCTGCACTGCTTTGAAATCTTTCAATCTTGGTGGCTTGGAAATATCCATAAATAAATCAGAATGCAACCAGAACATCAACAAACCATCAAACCAAGTTGTTGGCTGTCAAGAGTTAGAAGGCCTCCCTTTTTTGAGTGCCAACAGGCAAGAAGCAAACCCAGAAGATTTATCAGCTTCTAGATTGACCACCATCAGAGTTGGCAGCCTACATTATTTGGTCTCAAGGTATTTAGGCCCAATGCATGTACATGGGGGTAGTGGATCTTTCAGGGACCATCTCAAACCTTTCACAGAAGCCTGAGAATCTAGGCTCAGGCCTAAATCCAGGAGCACACCCAACTGTAAACTGGAACACAACCCCATCCAGAACAAACTGAATCCCTAGCCCTTGATCTGGCTTCCACTTGACAAGGAGCACCTTGATCTTTTTTTGTGTGGATGCAACATCAAGCATACCACACTGTTCTGAGAAGGGATACAAAAAGAAATTCACAGTAACCAATATTTTTTAAAAAGTATGTATGCATTCCGTAGCCTGTGGGACTGTTCCCAAAAGCCTGTAGATATGTTTGCTATTCTCATAATTAGGAAGAAACTCAGAGCCTTGATTATCTTCACATGCACACATTAAATGTGCAGTTTGGGGAAAGTGCATACAGCAGCATATATGAATGTATGAATATGGGAAAGAGAAAGAAACTTGGATACAGAACAGGGACGGGATGGAAATTCTGGACAGGTTCGAGGAAGGTGGGCCCACTCAGACTTACCTGGGGGGAGTTTGCAGGCTGTAGCAGCATTAGGAAGACACCATTTTCTCTGCACCACTTGGCATCTTCTCCCCAGGTGCCATTCATATGCTCAGGAAGAAGTGGCTAATCAGCATGCAGGGGAGAGGTGCTTCCAAGGCACCCAAAATGAGAAATGCAGTTTTCCCTCTGGTTTGCCTGGAAAGTACTTAAGCAAGAGCACATTGCTCTACCAGGCATTCCAGATAGAGGCTTACAGGTAACATCTGGCTCACTGTTGGACCTGCCTTACCCTCAGATGGCAGAGAACTACATAATGGCTGTACACCCAAGGAGATGGTGGCCAACTCCCACTTTGGGTTAGGGGTACAGTACGTGGCAAATGTTTGGGGTCATTTGGTTATCAGGACACTACATCTGTGCCTCACACCAGCCTATACAGTTGTAACCAATAAAGTTGTGTCTATTTCCTGGCTGTGTGGAAGAGGAGGACCTACCAATAGCACTGCCTCAGGTGTTCCCAGTGTTCTGGTGTCAGGAAGAAAGGAGAAGCCTCTGCAGGGCTGTGTGGCAAGGAGGCAATAAAAGAACACTAGAGAACTCTGGAGTGGGAGGGAAAAACTGGAAGGTGTATGCTAGGAGTGGGTCTTTGAAAGTCTCCTTCAGACCTGAGCAAAGGTGTGTGTGTGACCAGAGAAGTGCAAGCAAATTTGTGAGCAGCCAATAGGCTGAGGCTTCTCTTAAGTGCCTATCTGGGAAGGACCCTGGAGAAAGAATTGGGATTCCAGAGACAGTCAGGGAGGGGGCTGAGGACAGGCCCTGCTGCCCATGAGAAAGACATATCAAGGAGCCAATAACTAGTGGACTGAGAGTAGCTGAAGTGAAGCACCCTCTATGCAGAGACATTCTTGGTGTGGAATTCCTGATCATTCTGCTGCCCCCCCGCCCTTGAGACTCTAGAAGTACCTGACTATCCCAGCTTAGGTGCCTCATCTTGCAACCACTTAGTAGGGTCTTGCAGGGCCTGTATCTAGAAAATGCTTATAGAGACTTGTGCTGCAGTCTTTTACTTGGTCAAGGACACACTGAACTTTTTTCCTACTTGAGAGGCTCTGGATGTGTTTGTGAGGTCATGTAGGTGGGGCTTTTTGATGTACCTCTTCCCATAGAGTGTACAGAGCCTGTGACAGTTTGGCTCCTGTCAGCCAGCTCCAGCCTCTTGTCACTAGATCTGCAAATGCAGCACAAACAGAACTATTTACACATCTCTAGTTATGCAAAATTAGAAATGTGTACATATATCCCATATCCATCCTCCAGAGTGAAAAAAATCAGGCCCAGTATCAGTATGTGGCATGATTGGACCTATGCTATTGGCCCTGCAGCTACCAGCAAAAATGTATTTTCCTTCTCCAATGAGAAAAGATTGCCAAACATAGGCTAGAATCCTGTTGGTGGCACATATGTACATTTTTGGAGTTGCAGAAGGAGATATTCTTTATATCCTTGAACAATATCTCCCCAAGACAACCTTTTTAGGAGCCAGAGCCTGCTGCCAAAACTTTATGCTGGCTGGGGGTTGGAAGAAGGAAGACACCCTAGAGGCATCATGCCTTAGCTGCAGCTGCACTGTAGATCCAGGAGAAGAAATATCAGCTGTCTTCCTCCCTCTCCAACCTGAAGCTGAGTCTTACCTATTCACTTTCCCCCTCCCTCTCCCTGAGCTGGTAAATGGTCTTGACAGAGGGCTCTGCCTCTTGCAGGTTGCATTCCAGGAATGAGAGGGATGAAGAATTAATTGTGTGGATGGAACATTACCCTGCACCCAGAAAATATAGGATGGCAGGTATGGTATCTTTCTCTGACAGTACTTTGGAGGCCAAAGGCACCACAAAGGAATGAAGATGAAGACCCTGGAGCTCCTCAGCCACAGAGGAGCTATTTATTATATAAGAGTTCAGTTACTGAGACAAACATAAAAGGAAAAGCACCATCTCCACCACTTCCCACTGTTTCCTGCCCTACTACCCTGCCATATTTGCTGGGTTGAGTGGTCAATGTAGCACTTTAGAATGGGAGGATGTGATCCAGTAAAATCCGGCATCAGCTCTGCAGTGAATGAAGCCACCATGTTTTCATTGTAAGGCATGAGTACAATTGTATGTACAAAGGGCTCTCTCATGCAGCTGGGAATACCGATTACTCAATGAACACATGAGGGATGGCCACAAGAACACATCTGTGCAAAACTTTGCATGCGTTTTCCTTTGCTTTTGCTAATATATACATTTTTGCAAGCAACTTTCCATCATAAATGCCTTTTTGCAAGCAGTTTATTCTTCTATAATAGTATTTTCTATTTTCCTCCAGCATCCTAAGCATTTGCCACAAAATAGCCCTATCATGTTGTTTTGTTCTCTAGAGAATTATATAGTAAAATTCTGAAAAGTGCCAATACCAAAGGATAACAGTGCTCCAATTTTTTTGTATTAATTCAGAAAGTACAAATTCAGTGAAGTCTTACTAAAACGCAAACAGAACAAATTATTCCCATCCCTAATCAAAAGCATTGCTTCTCCTCTTCTCCGTGTGTTCTTAGAAAGACTGAATATGGCTAGAGGCTGCTAGAGTAGTACAACTCAGAGGCATAAAAAGAAAGCTTCTCTATGGCAGAAAAGATTTTCTGCAAGCCTTTTCACCAGTGTAAGAAAATCAAATATAGGCAGGTAGCTCATATGGTTAGCTTCAATCCTTGCTCAGTTCCAAACAGTCCCTCTGTTAAAAATTAATTGCAGACTAGGGAATTAAAAATGGTTAACATTGCTGAAGTATTGGTATTTCATTTATCCCATGGAGAATATAAGTGGGAAACCATTAAGTTGATTATAAACTACTATATTTACTGGCATATAAGACGCACTGGTGTATAAGACGTATCCCATTTATATGCCAGCAAATACTATTTTGCTGGCATATAAGATATACCAGCATATAAGATGCATCCCATTTTCAAACAGTATTTTTTGGGGGGAAAGTGAGTCTTATTATGCCAGCAAATACAGTATTAAGGAACAAAAATACCACCTTTATATATCTGAAGACATTTACATTTACTTGGAAACAAGCCCAAATAATTAAAAGTCTTACTGTTTCCTTCTCTTTCCGTCTCCCATTTAACTAAATAAATGTTACTCATACACTTATAAATTGATCAATCAATCAAACTTTCACAAGTCCTGAAACCTGAGAGTTTATGACAAGTTTGAAGCAAAGACGATAGAACTGTTATTAAACTGCATGCATGAAATGCTTTTAGCATTTTGTTTACAAGTCTCTGAAAGGAAAAGTCCATTCCCCCTTAACCCATCTCATTTCTTCCTGTTCCTTTTCTTTTTTTGCCCCCTACATATCTGCCAATTCTCTAAACAAAAACTACCACTGTAATCCCAAATCAGAATTTTGATGTTTAAAACACTTATTTAATTTATACCCTGCCTTTCTCCTATATATGAATACAAGGTGCTGTTCATTGTTTCTAAAAGTAATGGCAAAATATCCAGGTAGGCACAGAAACTTGTCCTTATGGGGAGGGATTGGTTTCTCCTTTTCCTTCTCAAAGGTTAGGCTGAAAATTGTGTCCGTGTGTGTGGCTACATCAAATGTAACTAAGGGAATCAAAAATGAATGCTGGAAGTTTCCATTCTGTACAGGATTTACAGGGTTGCCAGACAAAAAACTAAAGAGGGCTCTTGAATTTTTAATAGTTGTGTAGAAGAGGGAAATTTAGCAGGTATTGCTTGGGATGCAAGCAGACATTGAACACCTGCTGAAAATCCCTGTTCTATACAGCCATTAAAAGCGCAAGAGCCCTCTACAGTTCTTGTTCTAGCAATAAGAAAAGGTGGGTGCCTTTTCTTCCCGACTGCTAAACAGGGATGTGATTATGGCGGGGGGGCGGGTAGCAAAATGAGAGCTTGGCGCTTCCGTGTGAGAATTCTGCCTCCTCAGTCAAATACTCCTTCAGTCTTTAAACTTCTAGCATTGAAGAGAGTGAGACAGGGAGAAGCATTCACATCTACAACTCTTATGTTTGTGGTGTTTGCATTCCTTTGGCAATTTTCCTTGCCTCTTTTCTTTTAAATGCCTCAACTCTTATTTCTAAACACTCAACTGGTGGTTTCGAGTTATTGCAATGCTGTGAATTTATCGAGTGAATGAAAATTTAGTGGGAAGCAGAATTATAGGCCCTTTTTGCACTGAGACTTCTAGCGCAAGCGGGGGAGGCCAGCAAACGCAAGAAGGCTCGTCCGGGAGGCTGCCGCTTCCCCCTCCTTCCTTCCGCAGGCGAAGGAACAAGCGGGGAAGCGGCACCGAAGGAGGCTTGCCACGCAAGCCGCCCTCCCCCCCGTGTGAAGCGGGAGACTCGCGCCGGAATCCCCCCCCGTGCGCATGCGAAGCGGGCGGCGTCGCGCCGGATTTCCCCCCCGCGTGTGCGAAGCAGGCAGCGTCACGTCCCCCCTGCGTGCGCATGCGCGAAGCGGGCGTCACGTCCGTCGCGCAAGCTCCCCACCCCGCTCCTTCCTTCTGCAGGGGCGGAGGGAAGGAAGCGCGACCCGGCCGGCTCCCAGAGGCTCCGCACGAAAGGTAAGTGCGGGTGGGCACCGGGAGCGTTGCGCGAGCGCGGGGTGATTTTCGCTTGGACACGAAAATCAAAAAACCCGCGCTCACGCCGCTTCAGCCCTGTGAGCTGGGCGGAAGTGGGAGTGCGTCGTGCGGAGTGACGCTCCCACTCCCGCGAGGCTCACGGGGCTGTCGCGGGAGCAAAGGCCCGTGCGAAAAGGGCCATAGTCACTAATTATTTTTGAATATAACTTCAGTATATTTTTATATAACATTAGTCCTATCATATATGTATATTTGATTATTTTTTTCTCTTGCTGTTCACTATTTATTTTTAGCTGCAGGTGTTTCCATGTATGTATAGCTACCTGCAAATACCAATACGGGCATATCACAACAATATATTCACTATAATTGCTGCAATTGCCAGCCATTGCTGCAATATAGCAACTAAGGGGAAAGCAAAAAAAATGGGAAAATGAGTGTGAAGGGTGTTAGGAGAGCAAAGTGGTGTTGATCTAACAGAGAGGGCGAGGAAACAGGTCAACAAATGTTCAAGGTTAAGGAAGGTTGGGAAAGGCACCAGCCTGGGAAAGAATGGGCAACATTCTACTACTGAAAAACGCTTAGTAGGAAAGAATTTGTACTGATTGCTCACAAAAGTGTATGGTGGCTGTACAAATCAGTTTCAGTAACCTCTGTGGAAGTGTGCTGTTGTTCTTCAAGTGAATAAACTTCTGCTAACTTTGGAGTGTCTTCCTTGGAGTATGGATTCTCCAGTACAGGATACTTGGTCTAAAGAGAATCCTATCATTTTGAAGTATATTCTGAACAGAATTTGCCTGTGATTGCTCTGATCAGGAAACAGCACTTTCTTCTCCACAGAAACTATCCTATCCTACACAGAATAGCCTGTTTCCTGTGTCAAACATCCACATGTGAATTTTGTTCAGAATAAGTTTCAAACCGGAAATAGGCTTTGCAGACTGTGTGGTTTTCAAACTTCCTTGCTGCGGGAAAAAATTGCTAAAATTATTTATTGCTTCCTTTAAGAAGAAACTTGGTGAAAAATTACACCCCTATAGTCAATCGTCATACCATAAACACATGGGGCCCTTTGATCCAACATCTCCTCAGCATAGCAAAAATACCAGCTTCTGGACCTGTGGTATACTGAACCATATACCCTGACTTTAGTGAAAAGCTCCTGAAGACATCCCACATGACATTGGTGTTGGGAATAAGAGTTTCCCAGGGTGTTAGCCCTATTGGGAAATTCTATGGAAGCTAAAACTGGAAGGATTCAGCCTCCTTTTTAGCAGAGGAGCAGAAAAAGCATGTCTAAATTTGTGTATGGCTTTTCTGATCTCAAACTGATTGAAGAAACAAAACAGATGCAGGCAGCTTCAGGTTACAAACTTAGAAAAGTTTACTAATCGCTTCTACATTTACATATGTATTGGAGAGCCTACATCCTAACTAGCTCATGAATAATAGTAGCTTCATTCTTAACTCACCATCTTCTGATGGAGATGCGAAGCATGGTCGGAGAGGAGGAAGAGGAAGCAAAAAAAATGGGGGAGAAGAGAGAGAGAAGAGAGAGGTCTCTTTCTTTTATAAGGCCAATGTCCTGGGTCACATGATCTAATCACCGGAACACCAGAGGTATTTATGATCATGCAACTAAATGACAGAAAGGCAAATGGTGGAGCTTTGGCATGCAAAAGAGAAAGGAAGCGCTATGCTAGCTATGCCCGCTTGCTCTAAGAACAAGACGGAGGGAGAGAGAATGCTAGAATTTTTCCAACAATCGGGACCCTCCAAGGACAGTGGCAGATCTCAGTGCTGATGTCATCATTGTGCATCTGGCTAAAGAGACACAGGCCCTTTCTGCACGCAGTGAGGGAAACGCTCCCTGATGCTACTCACCAGCTTTTTGGTGGGTCCGGGCAAGTCCGTCAGGATGAGGAGCAGTGCAAGCTCGTTGCTCCGCACTGCTCCAGCATCCAAAATGGCAGCTTCCAGTTGGTGGAGGCTTTCCACCAACCGTAGAAGCTCACCAGCTGAAAGCCCGCCCCCAGCAGATCTGCAGGAACACACTAGTACGCACCTGCAAATCTGCACTGGAGTGCGGCGATGGAGCGACACAGGGTTGCACGCTCCGCACTTTTACCAGTTCCAGTCACTCCAGAGAGGACTGAGGTGCGGAACTATAAAAAGTAGTCCTCCCCAGTCCACTCCACGGTGCAGAAGACCTCCGTCGAAGGTTGCTCTGCACCATTTTAATAGGCCGGTGTGGAAAGGGCCACAGTCAGATTATCATTCAATCCTATTTACTGACTGGAAAGCATGAGCTGGCCTTGTGTAGTGGCTTTATGGGCTTTACAGTAAGTCAGGGGGCTCTGGGCACTGAAGAGACAGACAGAGAATACCAGTCCCTGCAGCACCTGAAAAGGACATCCACGTGTGTAAGGGATGCTTACAATGTGTCTCGATCCTTATCAGAATTTAAGTCAAAGAACATGAATGCGCTAATCCTGCCCCTCACCATACATATAGGTGGCTCTGCTCATGTGTGGCATGTATATGGTAGCTTTCTATGTTATCAGAAGTACTGGAAAAAGCACTGTTTTGTATCTCATGGAGGGCAGAATCAGCATGCGTATGGCATATCTCTTCTTCAGATTGTTGCCATGAAAGTGTGAGGAAGGTAAGACATGGTGAGTCTGTGCTTAGTGGATGGGGCTAGATTGCACCATCTGTTTGTTCTTCCCTGCTGCTTCCACTTAAAATTTGGAATGATGCTACCAAGGATTGAAAAAAAAAATGGTGCTATCAGGGACTGAAGTTGGGACTTTTTGTGTGTAAAGCTTGCATTCAGCTACAACCCCTGCGTGTCCAGTGAAATAGTCAGGAAGCAAGGATTTGTGAGGTTTGTCTCTATCTGTGACGAAGTGCTTTGCAGTTCAGATGTTCTGCTATGGACAAGCTGAGTTGTAATTTGAACATTGCTAAAACTACTTGAAACAAGAGATATATTCAAGTATTTCCATTTGCTCATTTAATTTGATGAAAATCAGAGCAAGCAGAGGAACAAGATGGCTTTTTATTAAAAGTTCACTTTGCATTCTGATCACATCAGCCAAATATATTATTGGAATATCTAATGACCCTCTGGGGCATTTCCCCCTCCCCCACTCCTTAGTTGACCTCAATATGGCTTTAATGGATATTGATATATAAAGTGCAGCCACCACTTCTGTCTAACATATCACAGGCACAGAGCTGTGAATCTGAGCAGACTGGTTTTCAGTTTGTGTGGGAAGGTGACAAATGGCAAGGCATAGAATCAGCTAATGAGTAATTGAGATAATTGAAGGAATTTGGCGACAGGCCAGAAAATTTATTACTACTGCATTCAAAGGGAGGCTGAAAAGACTTGAAAACAGAAGATTTGATGCTGTTGCAGCAAGATTTTGCCATTTGCATGTAATGCTTCCATGGCAATGATTGAAAAATGCTGCTTCCAAAAAAGCAATAGGCCTGAGATTTATACATCTTGGAATGGCTGTAATAAAAAAGGTACCTATTGAACCTGTGATTCTAAGGCTGTGCTAGTGTTTGTCAGCCTTACAGTTGATTACACTCATTTTCTGTTTTAGCCAGAAGCACATTTTTATGTGATCCTCCTCCGTAGATGTTCTCTGACACAATCTGTTCTCAGTTATTGAAGTTGCTGAGCATGTTTATAGCAATGGAATTAAGGAAATAGAATTATGATAATAAAATTTGCTTTTCCTCAGTGATCTTGGCTTCATTCTACCATACTGCTAGCATGAGACAAAGAAACCCAGAGTAGGATACTGACTTTAGGAAAGATTTCAAGCAGGAATGAAGGAGAGAAGGACTGCCACAGAATATCTCCTGCTACTCCATTTCCCCTTATAGTATGAAAGTATCTTACAGTGTAGTGAGCCAGGCCTTTGCTACTAGGAAGGTAGATTTGGGGATGCCTGTTAGCATCATGCCCAAACATTAACAGTAGTGTACAAAATGTCCCTCTGAACTCATTAGATTTTTTTTCCTATCAGCCTGGCAGTTTGAAACTGGGAAAAATATGGAGGTTGTGACTAGACAAATTGACTGGAAGAGTGATTTTTTTTCCCTCTATTATTTAACCTGCTTGTGGAACTATCCTACTTATGGAGAGGAGAGATGGGTCACACTTGTGCACTTTTATTTTCTGTTTGCTTCTGCACTGCATAACCCTTGGGCGTCCATTTTCCATCAGCCTTACTCGGGGTGGAGGAGACAGTGCACACAAACCCAGCAGTCCCATAATCAGCTATGAGGAATTGGGTTGCCAGCCAGGGATAGATTAGTTGATCAGGAGCCCAGAGCTACCATTGGCTGTAAGGTGATGCTGGACCCCATTAGTGAGAAGCTGGAATACTTCTCTGATATATATCATTTGTTGCTTCATATACCATCAATAAAAATTATTTTATGGTGGTACCAATACCCTAAAGACACCAGATCCTATCTGATCTTGGAAGCTAAGCAGGGTCAGCCCTGGTTAGTACTTATGTGCAAGACCACCAATGAGTATCTGGTGTAGAGGAAGAAACTCACAAAACCACCTCTGAATATTCCTTGCCTAAGAAAACCCTATGAAATTCATAGGACCATAAATCAACAGGCAATTTGAAGACACATAACTTTGTGCCTGTGTCTGGCACCAAAGTCTTAGAACTACATCCAGTTCTAGAATGGAACAGAACAGAACATATCACTTAATCCTTGCTACCTTAATATAGTACAAACCTTTGACACAAGTCTGATTGTATTTTATTTATGAGTTAACATTTATATTGAAACTTTCTCACACATTACTCAAGGCTGTTGCACATCATTCTTCAGAAAATGCTAATCAATATGATGTAAAATCTCTGTTGCTTAAGAAGCAATACAATACATAGTGAGTATACTATTGAACCATAAAACAGACAGCGTTCTGAAATCTGATTTCTATGAACAACCTTAACATCCTCCACACTTAAAGTGCTTCCTAGTAGCATAATTTCTATCAGGATCAATATCCTTAATATTTCTTAAGGATATCTTTAATTAAGGATTTTGATTTGGAGGTTATGGCTTAGGGCAGACATACATTTTAAGTTAGTCTTTTTATGATGTGCTTTAAACAGAGTGACATTAAAAAAGATTGAAGGAAAAGATAGTCTTTTAAAAAATCCTGATGTAGACCTTAAAGAGTCAGCATATATAACTAGATGTCTGTTGTGTTTCATTGAGTTACACCTTACTTTGAGCTGTTTCGTTATTATTAGTATTGTATATAAGTTATGCTGTGTTACCATTGTCAGTCAGTATAATGTATGTTTGAATAACAATAATTCCCATGCACTGTATACCCATTCTTTTGCATGCACTCCTTAATGTGGTGAGGACATTTGAGAGTATCAAGGAAACTGAGAGCAATGCCCTCAAGAGACTAGAGTTTCTTAAGAATCAGGTCCCCTAATAGGGTCTCCCAAGACAGTGTTACCAAAATGTGGGTAACTCAGGGGTCCATCCATGATGCCAATACCTCCATGTGATGATAGGGAATTAATCAGCTCAATTAGGAGGCCTGCGAGAGGGGGGTAACCTAGTGAGATCTTCCACCAATGTTTACGGATTCCAATATAAGACAAAAAAACGTTTTACTAAAGAAGGTTCTGTGATAATGGGACTTCCCATTATCTAGTCTTAGCTAAAGGGGGACACTTCCCTCTTCAGATAAACCAAGGGTTAATGAGGTGTTGGGATTAGATTACATTTTAGTGTGGGTCAGCATCATAGGTCATGTGGGTCAGCATCATAGGTCACAGGGTGAGACTTGACCAATCAAAAAGGAAAGAGGTGAGCATCCTCAAGATGCTTCGAGATGCTTCCAAGGAGAAGTTATAAAACTTCTTGAGAGGCCATGTGGCCGAGAGAGATAACAAAGGAGAACAACAAAGGAATCTCCTGTGAGCCAGTAGCAGGCTGCAGGCTGTAGGCCTCGCCTCCTGGCTTCTTCCTCGTAGAACATCTAAGCTATGAACATCTGTGAGTACTAGAAATAGTTATCTAGTCGTGTTAGGGATTTTTCTGTTATTTTGGAGGCTGACTGATCTAAAGAATGTATCTGTGCTTTTATATCTGTTTTTGTAACTACTTGTAACTAAGCATGCCTGGGAGGGGGGAGCCTTCCATGTGTGTTATTGTCTTGTTCATTTGCATGCCTTTAATAAATACTTTCTGTAAAAACCCTGTTTCTCTCCTTCCCATGCCAACGCTAGATGGACTGGGGGGAAAGGAAGATCCTTAAGCTTAGGGATTGACATGTACTGGACAGCATCCCACTGTACTGTCCAAGTGTCCAGAATTCAGTGGGTGGTGGCAGTGAAGATTAATTAACAGCTAAAATTAATAACAGGCTGGAATCTACATCCTAGTATCACATGGTGACATTCCAGTATCACAGGTTCAATCACATACAAACAAGATCCAAGTACTCACACACTTGCACAAGAGCTAACCAAAGGAAAAGGGAGGAAAGTTGTTGATAGCAAAATTTAGGGAATGGGTGATAATTACCAATCCAAGAGCAGTGACAAAAGCAGTGACATGGCTTAGACTTCCATGTAAGGACAGTACTCATTCAGAAATCAAAGCAACAGTGTGGCATTCAGCAAGTGAGATACTTCATCTGACTGCCTGAAATGGAGGGGTTTTATACCCAAAATCTGTCCGGAGGGGAAAGGTGTAAATGGCTCGCCAGTTGAGTGAACAATGGAGGTTGCAGCATGGACAATGGGATCTGGACTGTGTCAATGGTCTTAGTGTTAGGTAAGAGTTAATGGATATCATAATAGCTCTGTAACAGTGGACAGATAAAGGGACAATAAGAGGAAATGTCAGATGCTAGGAAAGAGGGCTACCACATCTGCCCAAGAGAATGAATAGTCAAATGGTGAGGGAAGTGAAGAAACTTTGGACAAGAACCAAATGGACTGCAGAAATAGTAGGAGGTGACACTGGAAGAAGATCTCTTACAGATAAAAGTAGTGGCATATAGCTAACTTTCTACTACTGCATAGTAGAAGGCAGTGGTAAGTTTCTGAAGTTTTCTACCTTGGAAATAGTATGAAGGAAGTATCAAAATGAAGCAAGAAGCAACACTCCCAGATTGGATGACCCTCAGCTATCCACTGGAGAAAAGCAAAGGACAAGTACAGATAGAATAATACACAGCTAGAATAAATCTAAAACAACATTCAGCAGCAAATGTGCTCAAATGAGAAAGGAAAGTCTAAAACTGCACAATGCATGTAATCAGAAAATGGAATGTGGGAAGCATGAATCAAAGAGAGATAAAAATTATAAAATGGGAAACAGAACATATAAATGTTGCAATACCTGCTGTGAGTGAATTAAAGTGAACTAAAATGTGACATTTTCAATTAGAAAACTACAAAGTATTTTACTCTAGAAATGCCAATGTAAGAAGAAATAGGATGGTATTAATAGTGAGGCATGATATAGCAAAAGCAGGAGCATTAATGCAATGTCTGACTGAACAATATCAGTTTGTTTGTGAGAGAGACAGAGGAACAACAACATTGCCATTTCCCTACTTGTTTCCATAGCAAACAGCAGGGAATGGAGACGGAATCAACACTGTCCACTCACCTTCCCTGCTCCCCTTCCATGGCCATTTAATGGCAGCTGTGGCAGCTCCAGAGAACTTGGCTGCTACAGGGAGAATGGAAGACATGGAGAAATGAGCTTGAAGTGACTACACTCCATGTGTCCCACCCTGAGTCTGCTTGCTGGAACCAAGTGTTCCTTGGTGGGAAAAGCTTAGAAAGATTAACCACAGCATCAAATGACCAGTTTCTGTGCTACATGCCAGTTCGACATGCTCATCCAGGATCAAGTCTTGGGCAGTAGCTGTTTCATCATTCAGCAGTCTGGCACTGAGCTCCTAGGAGGATTGTTGTTATAGCTATCTAGGCTATTTGAATAAGATGTCAGTTTGGAGACAATCAGCATCTTATTGTGCTTCCAAGATCTTCCCCTTGCAGCATCTTCCCCAGCAAGAATATTAACTCAATTCAAGCCTTGTCTAAGCAGCAGAAAGGATATTGCATAGCTAAATAGTCCTCTTTGTACACTTCTCCTTGCCAGCATCAAGAGGGAATGTTTTTTATGTGATGCCTTAGATTCTTGCCCAATCTTTATCAGTGCTGATTGCAACTCCCCCATCCCAAACCTATTTGTATTGACCAGCTGCAACTGCATCTTGACAAAAAAGTGGTTTCAAGATATGGAGAGTGTGCTTAAAGGAAACCTTATCCTTATATTTGCCAGCTTAATTGTTCTCACTGCTAGGTCAGAAATCTTAAGATCTTAAAAGTGTGGGTAGGATAATCATGATGGTTGTTCATACAATAGGATCCCAAAAAATTGGACTTTGGAAACTAAAGTCAGCATCTTCACAGGCCTGCATGTAACAAAAATAGACTGTCAGTAATACCATCTCAATGTCAGGCTGCTGCACGTATACCAGCTGCTGCATTCTTTACCGATTTCACCTTCTAAGCTTTCTTTACAGACTGGAACTATTACATCTGAAAATTAATTTATTAATGTTAAATGTTAGGAACTAGAAGATTAATTTGGTGTTATCACTGTTAATAATGATAATAATTTAATTTGTTAAGCTGATACTTGAACGCTAATTTTTAAAATAGAGTCTGAGATTTACAAAAAAAAATGGAATTGATGTTGTCATTTTTAAGTCATAGGTTATTGACTCCTTGAATAACCTCAGAGCTGGTTTAAAACAGTCTTCTGTCCTATCTAGGTCAGGGCTGCATAAATAATAACCAAACAAGCCAACCAAATAGCTCACAGTTCATCACCTACTTTTATTCAGTAAGCACAAGGTCACAGTCCATCAGAATCCAAGGCAGAGCAAACAAGTCCAAAGCCAGTCAAATAAGCTCTGACAACTGCTGAAGGGGAAGGGCTGATCCTCTATAGGTCAGGAGCTTAATGCAGCTGTTGCCTAACTAATTGCTTTCTTCTATAAATCCTTTGAGATTGGTACAAATTCTCTTTGCTATCTATGCTCAGCAAAGGTAAGTATAGGTAAGTTGTTTTCTGTTTCTGAAGGGGCAGGACTCTCTGCTGGAGCTGGAGCTGTACTCTGTTATGTCTCTGGGATTTGTGGCACTGTGACCTCCTCCTGTTCAGCAGGTCCTGGCATGTCCCCTGTTTCAGTCTTTGAGTCAGAGTCCATTTTCTTGTTCTGGAAGCAGGGCATGACATCTTCCCTCAACCTGCTACTTTCCAGATGGACCACAGAGCTAATTAGACAGGTTGAGAAAGGCTGTCTTAAAGCATGGGATATCATCTTATAACTTTTCAATTATTTTCTCACTAATTTGCATCTCTTTTGGCTTCTTCCCATCCTTTGCAGCAGGTACGCTGTTCACTCATTCTTCAAACACCATTAAATGTTAGATGTCAATATACACTGATGTAAGGTTAATATTAATGTAATGTGTTTACTGTCATTAGATGACCCTGATCTACTACAAGAGTAGCGATAAGGGGCTGACTATAAAGAACAGTCAATAAAGAATTAATAATTGTTAATCATAAATATTTTGAGTGCTTCTGAGGTGATGCAGAAAATTTCTTGTGCAAATGAATTACTATATCCTCCATCTCCTCATTCACAATCAATAAGAATGACCTTGGAGGTTTTTAAGCAGAGGCTTGATGGCCATCTGTCGGGATTGATTTGAGGGTGTTCCTGCATGGCAGGGGGTTGGACTGGATGGCCTGTGTGGTCTCTTCCAACTCTGAATTTCTATGATAAACTATGATAAACTATGATAAACCTGCAAAGATCAGCGGTTAACGCTCAAGTTTTACATACAGGATCCAGGGATCAATCTGTGATATCAGCAATTGAAAAGATCAGCTATCTGTCAAGCCTCTATCCACTCCATACCTTAACACTTGTTTATTTAAACATCTTGCATCATAAGGCTAATAAAATAAAGTAGTTTGCATTAATTAATTGCATTGCAAGTGATGAACTGGACACCAGATCTTGGGTTAACAGTAAGGACACAACTTTGTTATGCACAACCTGTAACAGAACTCTATCAGAAGTCAGGGGAGAGCCCCTACGGCATCCACAGGAAGTCTAACCAAGTCCATGATGGCTTATGATCTTGTAGGATCTGAGAGCCCCAAACCCCAAGTAGGTTGCCAGTTGAAGTGGATACTGGACAATATTACAGAATCAACTGTATCCCATGAGGTCTTGAGTGACTCTCACCTGATGTCTCATGATGACCATGAATACTGGCCATTGAAAAATCAGAGCTCCCAAACCGTTGTGCTAGGAATTCTGACTGCCCGAGACAGAAAATGCTAATGCTGGAGTGAAACAAACTCACTTCTCCAAAATTTGTAACCTGGGGTGGAGGGGAGGCAATTATACTACAAGTGATAAGCCAGGCACTGGATAATGAGCTAGCAGTAAGGTTTTGATTTTATTGTACCCAAAATGTAACAGAAATCTACTAGAAAGAAAGGGGAAGAGGCCCCTGCAGTATCCTTGGGAAACCTAGTCTGTCAGGATCAGACTCATATGCAGATTCCATAAACTTGCATAACAGATTTATTGGAAAGTTGCAGAGCAGTGAACACAGGCGTCAAAAGACAGAAGTGAGAAATATTCTCAAAGACTCTGAAGTTAAACAGTTCAGTTTCACACGAGAGATAAGCGAGTGCATATTTTCTCTACTGCAGGTCAGGATGACCACCAGGTCACCATAGTAACTATCTATCTCCTCTAGCAAATGTCATGAGAACAGCAAGTTAGGAATGTACACCTGCTGTAGCTTTACTACAAAGCAATTAGGAAATTTACTAGCAGTTGTGCATATTCCATCTACACACTAAACCATAATCCCCTCATATGGAGGGCAATCCCAACATAGCCAGTCTGTGAGGTTTGCTAATCTTTTGGGGTCTGGAACCCTAGGTCATCTTGTGGCTTGAGCCCCAAGTCATACAGAGCCATCCAAACAAAGTGGATTCCAGGCAAAGAGATGAGGTAGGGCAAGTCTATAGTTGATCAAATCTACAGTATGGCTCCTGCTCCTCCCCCAGCATCCCATTCCTCATGCCAGTTTATGGGCTCCATCCTGAATTCCCTCAACCAGTAGATTTACACCAAACCTTCTGTTAAAACTGTTTGTCCAACAGTTGTCCTTTTGACCCATTTATGCCTTATAAGCCTTCTGCTGGCATTGACAGCTGGTAGATAGCATACACCTTGTCACACTCATCTAAGAATCATCTTTACTCATCTCAGGAAGAGAGATGCAGGAAGGAGCCTGAGAAAGCTGAAGGAATGTGGGAAGCAGGCCTCCCGGCAGCCATTGGGTGCTCTACCCCAATCCCATTACTATGGGGTGCAGTGATTTGAGGCTTGCTGCTTTCCCATATTCTTGCTGGACAAGCACCCTGCATGGCGATAGCCCCATTTTATGGCTGTTCTGACAGAGATGTAACTTGTTTGAAAAGTCTGTGAACTAGCATTTGGGTTAGGGCCTGTACCACAGTGGCCAGCCTCATGAACAGGGATATATGGTGTTGGAATCTCCCAGACTCCTGGGTGAATTCAATATTCCATTCAAGACCAGTCTTTCAGGTGTAGCTCAGGAGTTCATGGCATCCATGACAAACATGGGCCTATCCCAACTGATTTCAGGGCCCATACATTCAGCAGGTCACACTCTTAATGTTGTTTTTATTTCAGAGCATACAAATCTATGGGTGGAGATGATTAATACCTCTGAGTTGTTATGGTGGCGCAGTGGTTAAATGCCAGTACTGCAAGCCACAAACCACAAGGTTTTGAGTTCATTCCTGCTGGGCTCCAAGGTTGACTCAGCCTTCCATCCTTTCGCAGGTCGGTAAAATGAGTACCCAGCTTGTTGGGGGCATGTATAGAAATGTTTCGAAATACATGCTATTTGTAAGTTGTTCACCGCCTCGATCCATATGGAGAGGCGGGATACAAATAAATAAATAAATAAAAAATAAATAAATAAATAAATAAATTTTCTGATCAGAGTTAGTATCCCAGCTTCTAGCTGTCCTTTCAGAGGGGGTAGACTGTAATATGGTCTGCCCTCAAAAGCTAATGGATCCTTTAGAGATTCCATCTGAACCTCAGGAAGAACTTCCTGACAGTCAGAGCTGTCTGGCAGTGGAATATGCTGCCTCGGAGTGTGGTGGAGTCTCCTTCTTTGGAGGTTTTTAAACAGAGGCTGGATGGCCATCTGTTGTTTTGATGTGTGTTCCTGCATAGCAGGGGGTTGGACTGGGTGGCCCCTGTGGTCTCTTCCAGCTCTATAATTCTGGAAAGTCTTAGAGGGCTTTATGGCTGATGCCACTGATGATCCTGTTGAAGCCTGGTCAATAGATGGAATCAAGATTGCTCCCAAACATCCTCTCTGATCTGTTACTAATTGGGTCCCTTGGTATACAGAGGACCATGGGGGGCTGAAAATGAAAATGGAGCACAGATGGTGGAAAACTCAACTTATATCAATCAGACACAGTACAGAGAACATTTTTGTTCCTATGTGGTAGCCATATGTGCAGCAAAGAAAGTCTTCTTCTCTGAATGTATTGTGTCTGTGAATATGTGTCCAGCTGAACTATTCAGGGTGGTGAGAGATTTAACTCAGGAACCCTCCCCACTGAACCCTGTTTTAGAACCTTCAGCAGTTTGCTATGATGCTTTCAACGATCACGTCACAGATAAAATCTCTGGGATATAAGCCAACTTAAATGCCATCATTGAAGCAGAAGTTGACAATGGAGTGTCCAGATACTCTCTGAGTAGAATTATACTAGGTCAATTTCAGTTGATGAGTACAACTGAACAAGCTGTTGGGGCAAGTAAAAAAAGCACTCTGTCCTTCTTGGCTAGTCTTCCAGGGAGGAGATGCAATTAGATCCAATTACAATATATTATTAATGTATCTCTCAGGGAGGGAAGATTTACATCTTGTTTAAAAGAAGCGGTGGTACAACCGCTTCTAGAAGCACACCTTTTGAACCCCCTGGACTTTAGTTATCTCAGGGAAAAGAAAAATAGACCAGTATCAATCTTCCTTTTTTGGGCAAGGGCCTTTCCAACTCCAGGCAGTCTTGAATGATACAAATTATCTAGACCCATTTCATACTGGCTTCAGAGCAGGATACAGAGTTGAGACCACTATGGTTACCTTAGTGAAAGATCTTCACCTGAGCATTGACAGGGTGAGTGTGTCCTTGCTGGTGCTTTTGGACCTCTCAGTGGCATTTGATACCATCAAACATTGTAGCCTTCTGGAACACCTGAAGGGTCTCCAAGACACTGTGCTTCCGTGGTTCCAGTCATATCTCTCAGGTAGATTACCAATGGCGGTGTTTATGGATAGCTGCTCCTCAAAAAGGAGTTGATATATGGCATATGACAAGATGCCCTTCTGTCCCCAGTGCTATTCAACATCCACATGAAACCACTTGGAGAGATCATCTGGATGCATAGGGTGGGGTGCTATCAGTATGCTGATAAAACCCAAATATATTTCTCCATGCCTTCTAAAACAACTTCAGCTAGAGATCATGTATCTCCTCTGAATGAATGGTGGGAGGAGATAATGGGCTGGATGAGAAAAAGCAAGCAGAAGCTGAATCCAAACAAGATGGAGATGCTTACTGTCAAGGGTCCTAACCTGGATCTGACAGTGTGTCAATCAGTCCTGGATGGTGTTACCCTCCTCCTGAAAGACCGTGTTCACAGTTGGGGAATGCTTTTGGAACCATTGCTCCAAATGATAGCTCAGACAGATGTGAGGGCCAGAAGTGTTTACTGTCAGCTTTGATTGATATATGTCCCTTCCTAGAGTTGGAGGACCTGAAGATGGTAGTGCATGTGCTGGTAACCTCAAGGCTGGATGTTTGCAACGTACTGTACGTTGGGCTAACTCTGTATCAGATTCACACCACAACAGTCAGACTGGTTGCTGGTACATCCAGGAGTGAATATATCACACTAATATTAAAGTCACTCCACTGGCTGTCAATCAGTTTCCAGGCAAAGTACAAAGTGTTGGTTATTACCTTTAAAACCCTACATGGTTTGGGGCCAAGTTACCTATGGGATCACCTCCTCTCATATAATCTGTCCCCATGCACCCAGATCCTATGAAGGACGTTTACTTCAACTGGCCAGGACTAGACTGGCAACAGTCACCCAAAGGACTTTTTCTTCAGGCGGTCCACACCTGCTAGAAGATATTTGACAGCTGAATATGCTGTCCATATTTAAAACAGCATGAAAGACCAGTCTCTTCCATCAGTCCTATCCAGATAATTTCAAACAGTGGATTTTAACAATGAATTTTAAGTATGTATTGACTGTTTTTAGGTATTTGCATTATTTGTTTTTTAGGATGATATTATGCAATTTAGCTATTATTTTTAATTGATGTTCTATTTTTCTCTGATATACATTATGTGTTAATCTATTGTTTCTGCTTCAATCCAGGGAAAGAGGTGGACAAGAAATTATTATTATTATTATTATTATTATTATTATTATTATTATTATTATTATTATTATTATTATATATTATGTGTTAATCTATTGTTTCTGCTTCAATCCAGGGGAAGAGGTGGGCAAGAAATAATAATAATAATAATAATAATAATAATAATAATAATAATAATAATAATAATAATAATAATAATATAATTATATTATTGTATTATTATTATTATTATTATTATTATTATTATTATTATTATTATTATTATTTACTATAAATCATTAATTTTCTTCTTTAAGGAAGCCATGAGTGAATTTAGCAATTTTCTTCCCAGTGTTTGAAAGCCTTCAAAATACACCTCATTTTCAAAGCCTATGAACAGTTCAGGACTTCCGCACAAAATTTATACATGGTAGTTTTGCACAGAAAACATTTCCTGACCAGAGAACAATACCACTGTGAAGAAATATTTCTGTGCAGAAAACAGCATTTCCTTTTCAAGTCAACCATGTGTAAATCTTGGACAGAAGTCCCCTGTTACACCATTCTCTGAACAGGAAGCATATTTTCTGTGCAGAAATACTTTTTCTGTGCAGAAAATACTGCTTTCTGCATAAAAGAACCATGTATGAATTTTGAACAAAAGAAGTTCCCACTAGACCACGATTCTTCTTGTCAGGATTTCTTGATACTTAAAAAAACATGAATTTAGAGGACTTTTTTAAATTCATATATTCTTTCCACCTCTACTCATGAACTGCTGAGGCTTAGCTAGAATGGCTTAATAAAGCTATCTGACTTACCAAAGCTGCCTGGATAAGACAAAGGTGCTTCTGTCATGAGAGCCACTTGGAGCTGCATCATACACCTGAAGAGCAGCTGCTCAGCCATGGATCTATTGCTCACTCTTTTGTCACCAAAGGAGGATGACTGGAGAGTATATGAAGAACCTATCTAGCTTGTCTTCATGTGTGGAGAGAAGGTGCTGCTGGGAAGTCTTCTACTGTGTGGACTGGGAGTAGCTTAAATGTATGTCATGTTTAGTTAAGGTCACTGCTTTTCTTTGTGTTTAGATAATCTGAACAGCTCTACCAAAGGAGAGATACTTGTTAACACACTATGCTATTATCATAATTGGACATTTATGGTTGAAACACATGTTTGAAAGAGCACTGTCTGGAAGCATGTGCTGGCTCAGGATTACTTGGATCAGGATCATAGAATCATAGAATCATAGAAATGTAGAGTTGGAAGAGACCACACAGGCCATCCAGTCCAACCCCCTGCCATGCAGGAACACCCTCAAATCAATCCCGACAGATGGCCATCAAACCTCTGCTTAAAAACCTCCAAGGAAGGAGACATGGTAAGGTCATAAGTTCAGAGAGGATTAGGCAGGAAAGCCCAATACTAATGGGCTTGTAACAATCTTTTTTTAAAAATGCAAGCTACGAGCACTTCTGAAGACAGTAGAAGGCAAAGCTGCTCAAGGGAAGCAACTAGGGATCCTGCTATACTTGTATAAGCATACCCTGAAGAGACCTTCCCCATTCACACTACGTGGCCCAAACATTAAGAGATTACCAAGACTCCCAACAATGTTTTGTCACTTAGAATTAAAACAATCAGCCCATTCCAGGCTAATTTGTTGACCCGATAAGAAAGGCATTTTGTCCATGCACCCTCCTTCAGAGCAGGAAAAAGGGTCGAAAAAATCCCAGCTCCAGCCCCAGTAAATTGTAGTATGTTGGGCAGATTCCTGCCCACACTGCAGGTTCCTGTTCCTCTGTGCTACTCTCAGGCATGCTGCCAGAGCCACTCTGCTTTGACCTTCTGCTTCACAAGTGGTAACTATCACCCTTTCCACCCAATCTCTCTCTGTCATCTTTCTTGCCTCATTTTCTGATAGCCTTGTATAGTTCTTGAGAGTGTCTGATCTCTTGTGTGCTTGCTAATTCCCAATAAATACTTTGTTTAACTCTTAGCTGGAGTTAAGAGTCCTCTCTACAGCTGGTACTTGAATACACAGGTAAAAACATCCAGCAAGCCTCCTTTGAGTTATAATTCCCTAAATCCTAAGGAGAGCTCAAAGTCCCCCATCTCTTAGGGTAACACACTTTACTGACCGATGGGTCAATGGAAAGACAAGATATGAATGTGTTACCCTTTTCTCTGGGAGTCCCGGGAGGGGCGCCCAAATAACCCAAACCCAAACACAAAGTTGGGGAAATTAGCTGGAGCACTTCACTAAAGCTAGTGAGAGGCAGGGTAACTTAGCAGGGATCTTGCAACCCAATGTCTACGGAGTCAGGTCACTCGAGCAGCCAGACAGCTTTAAAATAGCAAATATGATATTTTTATTAAAAGACAAACAAACAGTAAAGACACCACAGTCACACAGCTAATGGAAGAATTAGAAATGAGGATTTTCAGGGGGGAAAGGGTGATATGACACCTTTTCTCGTCATCCTGAAGAAGCTGAAGATGGTAAGGAAGAAACTCAGCTTGGAGGCCAAGGGGAGCTCGCCAGACCAAGCAGTAGCAAGGCGGGATGGAAGTCCGGCGCAATCCAAGAGGTCCGGGGAGGTGTGTGCTGGCAGTAAGAGTGATCTGAGGTGCTCTTGGAATCAGGGGGTTTATATAGGGTGAATTGTGACTGCAGGCCATGCCATACTCACTAAGAACAATGTGAGTTTGGAGCGGGACAAAGCTTTGGAAAAGGTCAAGTTTAACATGATTGTCTTAGCGCTGAATCGACAATAGTGTGGCCAGTATGCAAATACAAGGTGCTTAGCTTGGCTTTATAAGACTATTGGCTCAGAGCCGGATGCCTTTGTTAGTGTTGCGCTTAAGCAAAAGGTGTTTGCAGGGAGGTCCCTGAAGAAATGGAGTGGCTTTGTTCTGCCTGCCTAGGTGGAGAATGGAATGTCCAACAATTACCGGCCACGCCTGTTTACGTGCTTGTCCGGAGGCCTTGCAAACACGTGGAGCAGCGTGGCAGAGGAAGGCCAAATGGTTTTGATATCAAAAGAGATATCTAATGCTATCACCAGGTAGGCCTGAACCGAAGTAACAAATGAATCCAAATTTCTCCAGAGTCTTTCTGGGCACCATCCTGAGACAAAAGTCACAGTCCTTTGTGGGAGGAGGAAGGAAAGAAAAGAAAGAAATCCTGGAGGGAAAGGAGAAGGCAGTGGGAAGAAGCTAGCAGGGGAAGGCAAAGAGGGATAGGGGAGAAGGGAATGAGCGGGAAAAGAAATGAGTAGGAAAGGAGAAAAGATATAAAACATGGAAAGATAATAAAAGAAGGAACAATAACAGAAGAAGAGAGAAGAAGAAAAGGGCAAGAAAAGGTTTTCCTGGAAGATGGAGAATGGCAGGATAGCTGTGAGTGGGAGTCCCTCTGAAACAAAGTCTTTTCAATTGCCAGATCTGAGAAAGGCACAGGAAAACACGGAGAGATGGATGAGCAAAAAGGGAAGGCTGCTGAGGCCCAGACGACTGGAAGCTTCCCGCAGTGGTAGGAGAGAGGACAAAGAAAAAGAGAAAGAACAACGGGAAAAGAAGGGAAAGCAAGAAAGGGCAAAAACACCCTATTCAGGCAGGGGGATATGAGACTCACAAGCCCCCATTCACCCCATTGCTGTGGGATGATTGTGAAATTGTTTTATACACATTTAGAGAGCATTATGTTACATGCATTTGCTTTAATTTTGTTTAAAATGCTAAGGCCATTTCTGCACTATACTGTTTTTTTTTTTAATTTTTATTGATTATACAGAAAAGAAAAAAAAACCACAAACACAAAAATAAAACACCATGTGTTACAACTAATAGTAAAACAAAAAAATTTCAACCAAAAACAAACTTACCCCGTATATACTCGCATATAGGACGACTGGCGTATAAGATGACCCCCAACTTTTCCAGTAAAAATATAGAGTTTAGGATATACTCGCCGTATAAGACCACCCCTCTTCCAACGCACACCAAAATGCTTATGACTGAATGTGGTACCCAGTATACAACAACCAGCCAATCACGGCAAGCCAGGTACCTTACAGGTGATTGGCAGGTTGTTGTATACAAAGCCTGCTTAGATAGGTCAGCTCTCCCTGCCTGCCCAGCCCTCCCTCCAAACATGCCTCTTTCACCTGTCTGGCCCACCCCTGTATCCTATTACCAAGGGTGGGCCAGACAAGTGAAAGAGGCATGTTTTCTGGGCAGTTTTTCTCCAGCAGCTGCTGGAATGTTGCTGAAACTTCCTGAAACATGGGAGGAGGGGCGGCAGCCTCCTCAGAGTCGGAGCCGGGGCCTGCCCTCCCCAGCGAGCCTGCAAGTGTCTCGCGGGCCGGGGGGAAACTCGGCAGCAACCTAAGCCTCAGGAAAGGCATTTCAGTCTCTTAGAATGGGGCAAAATCCATATAAAATTTGGACAAGCACCAGATAAAGAGTATCAAGGAGAAGGGAGCAGAGCACATGGCTGGACGGGGACTTTACAAAGGTGGGACTGAAAACCCTCACCTCGGCGGTGGGCAAGAGTATCAAGGAGAAGGGAGCAGAGCACATGGCAGGAGGAGGACTTTACAAAGGTGGGACTGAGAACCCTCACCTTGGCGGCGGCGGAGCTCCTTTCCGGGCGGGAGAAGCTCTGGGGGTGCAGGAACGGCGGGGGAGCTCCTTTCCGGGCGGGGGAAGCTCTGGGGGGCAGGAACGGCGACGGAGCTCCTTTCCGGGCGGGGGAAGCTCTGGGGGTGCAGGAACGGCGAGGGAGCTCCTTTCCGGGCGGGGGAAGCTCTGGGGGTGCAGGAACGGCGGGGGAGCTCCTTTCCGGGCAGGGGAAGCTCTGGGGGGGGCAGGACCGGCGGCGGAGCTCCTTTCCGGGCGGGGGAAGCTCTGAGGGAGCAGGAATGGCAGCAGCAGCGGAGCTCCTTTCTGAGCAGGGGAAGCACCTGGCGTATAAGATGACCCCCCACTTTTGAAAAGTTTTTTGGGGGGTAAAAAAGTCGTGTTATACGCAGCTATGTACGGTACATTATTATTTCTCTCTTATATAATTACAATCAAAAACTTATTCAGCTTATTCTATATCAAACTACTTATATATTTTTATTACCTATCTCTAATTCTTATTCTCATTATACTCATTATTATTATTGTAATATCATTCTTAATTCTATATTTTTCCCTTAAATTTAATCTAATGCTACTACTAAATATAATCAACTTACTTTTTTTTGTTTTTGTTTTTGTTTTTTACAAAATTAAACAACTCCAATTTAAACAATATACCACATTATTATCACAAAAAAAGGTGAATAAACCCACCCCCCAGAGCCAACTTTTTATTTAATCCATTTTCCAAAATTGCCATTCTTCTTGTGAAAGGGTAGCTTTACCATCTCTTATCAAAGCTTTTTCCAAAAATATTTTCCAAATTTCTTCAAAATCATTCCCTTTTACTAAACCTTTCATAAATCTAATTCTACATGTTAATTTATCATTAATCGCAATTTTCCACACTTCTTTATACCATTCCTCTATTTGAAGTTTTTCATTTGTTTTCCATTTTTTTGCTATTATTAACCTCGCTGCGGTTAACAAATTTGTTATTAATTCCTTCGTTACCTGGGCACACTCAACCTTATTATATATAGACAACAACCCTATATTTGGACATACTGGTACCTCAACTCCTATTATCTCTTTTATCTCTTTAAAAACTTTTTGCCAAAATTCCATTATCTTATTACAATTCCACCACATATGCATATATGTACCGATTTCTTGACATCCTCTCCAGCATAATCTTGAATATTTCTCACCTATCTGGTTTAGTTTTACTGGAGTCAAATACCATTTCCAAACTATTTTATAATAATTCTCTTTTATTCTTATAGATAATTTTTTTAAATGACATTGTTTCCAAATTTTTCTCCATTCTTGTATATCTATATTTTGCGATGTCTCTTCCTCCCACATTTTTCTAAGATAATCCTCTTCTTGTTTTTTTGCCAATATTTTATATATTTCACTTGTAATACCCTTTAATATTTCATTTTCTTGCATATTTTCTCTTTGAATAATAATTTGTTCAAATTTAGTATATTCTTTAAAATCTTTAACATATCTTTTCATACTCTTTGTCCATTGCTCTAATTGTATATAATTTAACCAAGATATTTTGGTTTCCTGCAATCTCTCTTTCATTTTATCTTTATTAACCATTATTTTCATCCAGTCTTTTAATCTATATATTTTTTGTTTTTTTATTTCTTTTTCTATTATTTCTCTTAAATTTATTGGAAATTTTTCCATCATTACTATTGGAGTTAATGTTGATATATTCGGTAACAATTTTCTTTTATTCTTCTTCCATATTTCTATTATATTTTTTATAAAGGGATTTTCTATCTTTTCTATTTCTTTCTTTGAAATATTCCTAAAAAATATATTTTCCAATTTCATCTCAATATTCATATCTTCTATCTCTAACCATTCTAAATCACCTTTTCCTGAAACTCCTTCTATAATATACCTCAGTTGATTTGCGTAGTAATACCATTTTAAATTTGGAAGTCCCAGGCCACCTTCTTTTTGACTTTTGTACCAATATTTCTTATTAATCCTCGCTCTCTTATAGCCGTTACAAAAGTTATTTAATAATTTTTGCCACTCTTTTAATTCTTCCTCTGATACTTTTGTTGGTAACATTCTAAACAATACAATAACTATACTGTTATAATGCTATTATTCCACTTTCAACAGCCTATTGAATCCTGGGGTTTGCAGTTTAGGGAGAGCTATTTAGAATTCTCAGCCAGAGAGCTCTTTGGCCTCAGAAAACTACAAACCCCAGAATTCCACAGGATGTTGAACATGGAATAATAGTACTGTAACAGTGTAGGGCAGAAATGGCCAATGTCCTGAATATATTTTACGTGCAATTAATATGAGGTATATGTGAACATGTATATATTTGCATTTCTTCAGCCTTTTCCTTGACTATAATTATGAATGTATATGTATAGTCATGTCCCATGCCTGTCTCTTAAAAGGCCTTGAAGAAGACCATACAAATATTTCTTGGCTGATACACACTGAGCTAATCTGAGAATGCGATCTCTTTTTTTAATACATCCTCAGCCTTAAGTCAAGGCAACTGGACAACCATGTTGATTCATATCAACCAATGGGTTGCAGCGTTTTTCCATCCCCACCAATATAGGCCTTCAGTATGGGGTAATTGTCCATTCAACACTAAGCCATCTCAACATGTTTTTCATTAGTACATGAACAGCTCATATCAATATAAAGCTCAGAGGAAAAGTGGTTTTCCCTCCAGCTTCTGTGGGGATTCCCTCCTGCTTCTGTGGGGACTGCTCAGATGGGATCAGGTAGCTTGAGAAGAGATGGTGAATAACAGGAGCATCCCTGCCAATCCAAATTCCCAGCATGCCATCCCTGTGAGCCATGACTCCACTACACCAATGGGCCTATCAAACCAAGGTCATTTCCATACTAGGCTATAATAGTGCTATTATTCCACTTTCAACATCCTATGGAATCCTGGGGTTTGCAGTTTAGGGAGAGTACTTTAGAATTCTCAGCCAGAGAGCTCTTTGGCCTCAGTAACCAACAAACCCCAGAATTCCACAGGATGTTGAAAGTGGAAGACTACCACTATAACAGCCCAATGCGGAAATGGCCCAAGACCTTGCTTGCATCATCCATTTAACAAATACTGCACTTCCACTTCAACTCTTCTACCATCTTCAGAATGCATCTCAGGTCCCTGTAGTAGGCACATGAGTCCTAATTGTAGGGTCATTATCAATGTTTTTGGTGGAATCTCTCCAGTCATCTGTTGGACTGTAAACCTGCTATTTGCCCTGTTTTCTGTTTCTCCTTCCCAAGGAATAATTTGGGTAGGAAAAAAATGCAGCCATATTTATTGCCCTATATGTTTAAATAAATCTCTGGAACTGTATTTTCCACTGAGCAATATTCTGGTTGGTGAAAAGTCCTGCCAGCAGCATTGAATGGCACCCTCTCAAAAGCAACCTCTGCCAAAATACTAGCAGCAGACAAACTCTAATTTCTGAGCATATTACAGGGTTACATCTCTGACCCATTTTATCCTGATTATAGGTTTAGATTGAATTTGCCTTCCCACTTTGAGCTGACGATGAAAACTAAACTCTCCATCTGCTTAATTGCTATCATAATGGGTACATCAAAGTCTGCACTGGTTTTAGTATGACAATTGCTGTTTGTGGAATTGTTCCCTTATTCCCTTTAACAGTTTTTTTGGAGGGGGAGTTGATATCGCTGGATGCCCCCTCCCCTGATCTTTGCATATGCATTGAATTTGGAACAGTAGAATAAAGAGAAGGATTATTTCATGAATGTGACTGACCTGCAAGAGACAGCTGCATAGAGGAGAAAGGTTGTTTGTTTGTTTGCTTGTTTCTTAAGTGTGAAATAAAGTAGAATACCAGCATATAGAGATTAATCTGTCTGTTTTTCTTTCTTTTGGGTGTGTATATATCTTTTTTTCAAATACAAGTGTGTTCCAGTCTATTGCGGCATTAATTTGCTTTTTTTTTAGCTGCACATAATTTAACATGCATCTTTTACATGCAACTATGAAAATCTGTATGCATTTTTATACGTAATTTTGAAACCAACATGTTTCTTACACTGCTATCTCTTCATAGCAGATTGACAGTTCTTTGCCATGCTTGTCCATTTTTTTTCCTGACCAGAATTTTAGAGGTTACTGTTTTGTTCAGCTAAGATTCCAAGATTGCAAACCAGGGGAAAGAAAAGTGGCTTTATGATCCTTAGTATACATATTAAGTAAACCATTAGCTTATGCAGTTACACAGTCCTTGTGGAAGACAATCATATTACAATCTAGTCACATTAGTCTTCTATAGACATAATACTTTTATGGACATTTCATAGTATAGCCATAATATTTCTTAGGACAAGTATATATTAGACTTACAAGGCACATTGTACATTACCATGGTACATAGTACATTAGCATGAGGAACCAGAACTTACACAAGTGAGACATCACAGGTCATATTTCATCTGCTGAAAGCACTAGCACATCTCATACAAATATTTACATACATTTCAGTTTTTGATAGCATTTCCACTACGTTGCAGTACATGAAATGCATCAGATAAATATGTTATATAAATATGTTATACTGGCATTCTATCAGAATATTGTAAATAAAGCATTTTCATTCATTCTGGGAGTTGCAATTGGCCAATTTGTGTCCTCTGGCGTGGTCATACTGGGCACACTAGCCTTGATCTTCTGCCTTCAGTTTGCTTTTATAGTTGCAGCAAGCAGTTGTTTACTTGTCCCTCAACCAGTAAGGGAACAATTTTACTTCGTCTGGAAAGTGGCAGTAAGAGATGCCAGTCAATAGCCAATCTGGCATTCTGGTTATCCTTGCACGATAGCTGTTATAAAGAATATGACAGTTAAAAACACAACAACAACTGACTGGGTTGCTGGGCTGCCTCTTGTTAACGTTTAGTCACTTGGCTGTAGTCATAGTGCTCTTTTGATATTTGTCCAGCATGTAGTGTAGCAGCTCAATCATTGGTCTACAACTCTAGAAACCAAGGTTCAAATCCCCACTTGGTCATGGAAACCCACTGGGTAACCTTGGGCAAGTCACACTTTCTCAGCCTTAGAGAAAGGCAAGAGACAAGCTCCTCTAAGCAAATCTTGCCAAGAAAACTTGAAGCTAAACAATAAGATGAGAACTGTCTCTTACTCAGACTAGCTTTATAACTCTTCATTTCTAACACATTTTAGCTCTTGTGTGCTATATGCAGGATATAAACCCATGAAGTCACTGTTATTATTAAAAGAATTCCTATTAAAATGTTTCCTGACATCTACATTTTTGCAAGTTATGTTAATATATGTTGTTTGCTAATATATGCCTAATATTTTTCCCAAACTATGAATTTTTAAATTCTCTTTTCCTTAATACATGCATTTTATATACATTTTAAACTGGATAACTCTACTACATAAGGACCAAAGGATAATTCTTTTTCAACAAAGAATGAATTAGGCTGCTTGATATTAAAATGCAAACTAAATGGATTTCATTTCCATATCCCAAGACATTATTATTAATATCTCCCCAAAATATGGATAAGTCCCAGTATGAGGAAGTGTTCCAAATATTTTGGACACCTTCCTCACACTATCTAAAGTCTAAACTAGTCAAACATGCCAGTAATGTCCCTAGCACTGGGCCATTTCAGGCATGTGCCTCACATTTTTAAATGCTCCTTCAGATCAATAATGAAAATAATTATCAGATCAGGAAGAACATAGGAATCTTCCTTATGCCAGGCATTTTGTCCAGTCATGTTTGCAAACAGATGTCAAGAGACTCAGGTAGGAAAAATTCTTTCTCATCACTTACCATGAGATGCAATGAACTAGACATAAAAAAAAAGCTTCTGTGTGCAAAGTATATGCTTTATCACTGAGTTGTAGCGGTTCGTTCTGACAAGACTTCATTTCCTGCTTAGCAACTTCTACTTATACAGAACTTGCATCACAATACAACAAAGGGAGAGCCTGGGAGTAGAAAAATCCATCTGTTCCAATAAGAAACCAGCTTCCTTTGGCTTTTCCTTTCCCTCGGTTATAACCAACAGCAGTCATTCTGTTAGAATACAGACCACAAAAGCAAGCAGGGGACTCAAGCTGATCACCCTTGTTGTGCAGGATATTTGGTTGCCTCTGAAGGTTAGCATATTCTTTTCTTGCAGGGAAATGGTCTAGTGCCTGGAATCTTATAGACATAATTTGTGGTTACATGCACCTGTATCTTCTTTTGGACATGACATAAGGGGTTACATTCTTGCCTCGTATATTTTCAGGAACTGAATCCACACACAAATAGTACAATGCATAAAGCATTATTTATTTGGAGTGAAGTACATGTAATGACTTTGGTGAGGAGACTGAAGGCAAAGTGAAAGTAGATGACTTTAAGATTGCCTGTGTTCCCTCCCCTCTGCTGAGAGACCTTGAAAGCCGAGGTTTTCAGTATGTTCTTCGCAGTGTTAGGCATTGTTTATATAATGGTCTCTGGTTTCTACTGCTTCTACTGATCCAAGCATCTTAATATATTTCCCTTGAAATATTCTATATGGAGGGCATCCCAACATATATAGCACCCCAAATCTCCTCCCTGCCAAGTAGCTGTCAACCCCCACAGGGGCTCTATGAATGTCATCAAGTGGCTGTGATGGTACAGATGCAGGAAACTAAGAATGGCCCACTTTGGTTGCAACTCAGTTGAAGAAGGAGAGAAACAAGGCTGTTTCTTTCATCTGGGAAAGCAACACTATGTTCTACACACAGCAATACAAGATCTCAGCCACAGAGTCACATAAAACATTTGATTCCCTGTTGTAACATGAAGTGATTCAGTCTATTCTATTTCCTCAGAACTTTCTTTTATTGTGCTTTAGGTATAGACAAACTCTCATAGCCCTATCACACTGTACTGTTATAGTGCTATTAATCCATTTTAATTGCCATGGCAACATTCTGTGGCATTCCGGGGTTTGTAATTTAGTGAAGCTCTAGAGCTCTCTGGCTGAGAATTCTAAATATCCATCCCTAAACTACAGATCCCAGGATTGCATAGAATGTTATTGGGGCAGTTAAAGTAGAATAGCACTTTCACAGTACAATGTGATAAGGCCCTTACTCTCTGGCATCAAGTCCCAAGTCATACATTGCTTTCTCATCTTTCAGGTAGGTTACAGATTGTTATTCCTCAAGATAATGTGAGAAATGTGGGATTTCTAAGTTAGAAGAATACACTATATTTCAGACAAATTGTCTGAATTGTTAATAGACTAACACACAACATACAGTGCTCATGGACAATTCAATTTAACCTCCTTTGTTGGTGGGCAGGCTAATGCATGTGCCATGCCATGCCCATGACATAATTATGTCACTCATATTGCAGTGGGAAGTGTATCTGTAGGCCATTCTTAGCCATACACATTGGTGATGTATACTGATCAAACGTTGAGGGCATGAATGCATCTAACTGATGTTATGCTCATAAACAAGCATCAAGTCAGACATCAGAAAAGAGATTCCTATATACACAGGTTCTAAGTACAATCTTTCATTTGGAATGTGTAAAATGTTGAATGCCTAGATCTATATGAATGGATCAGGCCAATGCAGCACAGCCCCCTTATCAGGAGCCCTGGGGGACCAGTAGTTAAATGCCGGTACTGCAGTCACAAGGTTGTGAGTTCGATCCTGCCAGGCTCCAGGTTGACTCAGCCTTCCATTCTTCCACAGGTCGGTAAAATGAGTACCCAGCTTGCTGGAGGCAATTAGCTAACACATTGTAAACCACTTAGAGAGCACTTAGCTGATAAGCGGTATAGAAATACACATGCTATTGCTATTGCTACCATCCATGCAATAATAGTGTTGGTGATAGAAGAGAAGGAGGAGGGGCAGCTCTAAGTGCCAAATAGTGTCATAACAAAACTATGTAATATAATAAATGAGAAGCAAGAGCAACAATTTAAAAAAAATACTATTAAATCAAAAGTGAACTATAATTAAAATTTAAAATTAAACATTTTGTTAATTTCTCACTAATTAAAATGAAGCTGTAGATATTCATATCTTGCTCTTCAAAATGTACAAGAGCACCATACAATGAGATAATAAAACCACGTAACTTGATTAGTTAAAAAACACATTTCAGAGCTATACTATTCTGATTTACAGTGCTACTCTTGATAGGTAGTCATATTCCATTTAAAAAAAAAAAAAAACACCTCCTTAAACCTTCCATCCTTTTAGTGTAGCCTTGAACTGTCAAATACCAATCATGATAGATAGATTGCCAGCATTCCAGAAGGTAAGTGTGTTAATCATTTATAAGCTGGTCCATAGGCTGTAGGAGCACTCAAGCACACATTAAAGTTTGTCTAAGAAAATGCCTGGGAGTCAATTTTTCAATTGATTTGGTAGAAAGTAGAAAATGTATAGCCTTTATAGTGGATAGGTAATGGCAGTTACAATAAAATGATGCTATACAACTATCACTGAACTACTTACAACACTCCCTTTATCGCACTTGATTCCATCATTTAGCAGTGTATCTGAGTGATAAAGTCACATTTAAGTTGAAAGTGAAAATTAGTTGCTTGGAAAAGGGATTTTTAAACTTCCTTCCTGAGATGATAAAACACAATGCCGTTATTGGATGCTGAAGACACTGCTGTCTCCAGCATCCAATTTGTCAGGATGTGTGGCTTCTGTCATAATATATTTATTATATACAGGACAGTCTGTGTAGAGGAAACAGTAGACTTTAGTTAGAGCACTACAAAGTATGTAAAGCTAATTGTCTTCAATTACTGCTTTATGGGAAGGTATAAAACCTATGAACACCATGAACACATTCTTTGATCTCAGCAACTTCAGGAGAAGCATGCTGTGCTGCTTGCTTGTCAGAAAAATACACTGCTATCTACCTCAGATTGGAATTTGTGCATTGCAAGTTATCCAGGGCATGACATTTTGCTGAGAGTCCTATCCTACTAATTTTAGCACCTGAGTTGGATGCAGGCTAGAAGGGAGTTACCAGATCTGGAAAACCTGACCCAAGGAGGTGAGGAGGAAACTGGGCAACGTGTGTTGGGGAATGCCTTCATCATGCCTCTATCCACTTGGAACCTCAAGATCACAGATAATCACTGGGTCCAGACCCCAACTAGGGAAGCAAGTGGCCTCTGGTCCCCAGGTGGGGACTCAGTGCACCATTGATGACAAAGTGGATGGATATCAAAATGGGAAATGAAGATTGGAGGTAGGTTAATGCATGGAGGCAAAGACTCCTAGAGATGGATGTCCTGTGGCTGACTCCTAGCCTAGAGATGGATGTCCTGTGGCTGAGAGAGCAACTGGAAAACGCTGGAGATATGATCTGCCAGAAGTGGGCCACCATGTGCCCGGCCAAGGATAGGGGCAAGCAGTGGCACGAGAAGCTGTGGGAACAACTGGGAGGAGCAGGTCGCCCAAGCAGAAGGAGATGGTGTCCCATGAGCTGGGGCACTGCAATTTGAGGTAGGGGGAGGATGTGCTCCCCAACCAGCACCACCAATGTCCCAGGTGTCAGGAAGAAGGCAGCTGAAAGCCACGTCCAATGGCCAGGATGAGTGCTTGCCTTATTTTCTGACTTAACTCATCGTTTTCCTGGTTGATTGGGAACACACCTTTCCATCTGAAGAGTCAAAGTTTTGTTGTGTGGTGGCCCAGCTGGAAGGGCGAGCATGTGACTGGCTGGTGGGCTGTATGATGCTGTAGCAACAGAACTGGGCAATTTCCACCTGTTCATGAATCATCTCCAAGCCCACCACTGAATCAAGGGAACAGATTGGTGACTGGGTATGCTGAGAAGTTCCAGCACTTGGCCCCGAGGTACCTGACTGGTCAGAGCCTACCAAGACTCCAGTATTTTCAGGAGGGCCTAAAACCAGAGATTCTTGAGTGGGTGGCACATGACAGCCCAGAACCTTGATGGATTGGATGCTATTAGCTATTAGCTGGCAAGGTGGAGACCCTATGCCACTGAGTCAAAACTGCCCTCCAGAAGCAAAGCCTGCCAGTCAAACCAAAAGCAAAAGAAGGAGGGAGATGCACCTGGACCTCTGCCTGCGATGTGGACATGAGGAGCACCAGATCACCAACTGCCTGGAGGCCTCCAAGAATGGCAGAGACAAGATAAAGAAACTAGACAAAAAGGCCAAGAATTTGGGGAGCAGCTCATCCCTCACCCTGTAAGAAGTACAGCTGCAATTGATGGTGGTGGATGACAGCTCCAACATCTTGGGAGACAGCAACTCCAGGCCAGTGTGAAACCAGTTGGTCCTGCCCTAAGTGCCAAAGGGCAGGCTGCATCCAGCAGGCACCTGGGTACCATGGTGAGTGGCAGCAGCACCCTATTTTTTGTGCCCATTAGGCTAAGACACTTGGGGGAAGCACTAGTATGGACCTGATGGTCATTATAGACTTGGGATGCACACAATATTTGATGAACCTCACAATAGTCATGGCCATGGGGTTGTCAGCTGAAGAATTGGTCATTCCCATAATCTTTGTACAGATGGATGAGTGTAAATGCAAGGGAGTCTGGTGAAGCATCAGAGCCTCTCAAGTATTCCTGGGACTAGGAAACCACTGGGAGACCATACAATTTGAGCTGGCTCTGACAGCCCACTACCCAGTGGTCCCAGGACTGAACTGTCTTAAATTCATGACCCTTACATTCAGTGGAGTAATGGAACAGTGTGTTTCCCTGAGCACAAGTACTGGAGGCATATTTTGTCAGATAATTGTCAGATGCAAGGGGCAATTGAACCCCATGGCCCTTCTGAGCTGGTAAGAAAACCAAGGACACTTGAGGATGGTGGTGGATAGCATGGTAAGGAAATTGCTGGTGAACTAAACAGTCCTGCTGGAGGTGGGCTCAGAGGGAGAGGGTGACCTCATTGGCTGTGCCATTAAACTCAAGGTGAGAGTGACTTTTACCAAAAGCACACGGTATGTCATGTCCCTGAAACACGTGGAAGTTTAAAGAGAATTGATAGACAAAAGAACTTGAAAAGAGGGTTCATCAAACCATAGTATTTTCCTTATAAAGTATCTCCAAAATATTCCAAAGGCTAGAATAGTGATGGCAGTGATCACATTCCCCAAAGGGAGAAACCTACCAGGTATTTTGTTCCTCAAGTAGCTAAGCCACTAGTAAGTGCCATTATGAGACTCAGGTTGTAGAACTAATTAACTGCCCTGGCAGCATACAGAGAGCCTGGGATACATACAGATCTCACAAGGATGGGGAATGCCACCTAGCAGTCAAGTGAAACAAATGTGATTCCACATAAACTAGTCTTCTTGTGTAAAAATCCTGTTTAGCATTTGAGCATCTGTTCAGCATTCTCTTCTTTCTTTTTATAGTCAAGCAAAGATTGTTTCCTTTGCCAAGCTTTTACTTTGTTATTATGTGCTATTGTGGGTTTCGTCTCATTGCATTTTTCAGCAGCACTGATGTATGGCAAAAAGCTTCATGATGATGTAGCAACTTAACTTGGAAATGGGTCCAAGTACTCTAAAATGAGAACTTATGCTGAATTCAACCCATTTTGGAACACTTGGACCCAGTCAATGTAGATACATTACTTTCCAGCACCAGTCCATTTTGCTGCATCATCATCTCAGGGACCTAGGGGTGAACTAAGTTAAAGACAAAAATCTCTTTGTGTGGTGTGTATCTGTGTGTGTGTGAGAGAGAGAGAGACAGAGAGAGAAATCGTGAATTCCAGCTTAAGCACTGATGTTTATCAGATTTCCTAATTGTACCTGAGATGATGCCATTCTATAACTGCCAAGAAGATCCAACAGTGATGCCATTCTGAAGTAGGTATAGGAGGAACAATGTTGACCAGGATCTATGAAGAGGTCTTTGTCTGAATAAGCAAGAACTGCTGGCTTCCATTTATTTAACATTGTTATGTTGACATTTGACATTGGCCACAGCAAAATAATTTTCCTTCTTCTCATAATTTATTCTGCTGAAATAAAGAAAGATTGGGAGTCACCAGGAGTGGTGCGATGTGTGGGACTGTGAATTCTATTCGGTTCTAGTACTGGGATGGTGGTGATGGAAGGATATAGAAAACAAATTCCTGGGCTCTAAATTTTAAATTGTGAATTTATGCCTCACATCAAGCTCAGAAGTTCTTGCAATCCTGAAATCTACCTGGCTCATTCTAGAATGGCAATTCTAGGAAATTTAAGTTCAATACACAGTGAATGTTGCTATCGACTTAATTCACATATTTTGCCCAGTTTTCTGTCTCATCTTGAATACTGTGTATTCAAGTATATTGTATATTCAAGTATTCAAGACCTCATCTTGAATACTGTGTCCAGTTCTGGGCACCCCAATTCAAGAAGCTGGAGCAAGTCCAGGGGAGGGCAACCAAAATGGTGAGGGGCCTGGAAGCCATGCCCTATGAGGATAGAATTAGAGAGCTGGGTATGTTAAGTCTGCAGAAGAGAAGGTTAAGAGGGGACATGATAGCCATGTTTAAATACTTGAAGGGATGCCAAGTAGAGGAAGGAGAGGGCTTGTTTTCTGCTGCTCCAGAGACCAGGACAAGGAGCAATGGATTCAAGCTGCAGAAAAGGAGATTCCACCTGAACCTCAGGAAGAACTTCCTGACGGTCAGGGCTGTCCGGCAGTGGAATATGCTGCCTCAGAGTATAATGGAGTGTCCTTCTTTGGAGGTTTTTAAGCAGAGGCTGGATGGCCATCTGACAGGAGTGCTTTGAGGGTGTTCTTGCATGGCAGAAGGGGGTTGGACTGGATGGCCTCTGTGGTCTCTTCCAACTCTACATTTCTATGATTCTACAATTCTATGATTCTCTACTACAGCAGCCCCATGGGGACTAAAGACACGGTGGGTCTCTAAACTATAGCACTATTGTTCTAAATCCTTTCCTCTACTCCGTTAGTATTAGATTGGAAATAAAAAGGAAAGGAAACTACTTAAAGGATGTAATTTAGGAACAATGACAAAGGAAAAGAGAAAGATACATTCAAGTGCTTAAGAATTTAATTAAGAGCTTTTCATTACTCTCCAAGGACTAGATGTTTTGAGACTTCTACTACCTCTCATTGTTCTCCTTAACCTCTTCTTTCTTCTGCAGTCATAGACCGGTCAGCAAAACACTAGGAATCATAAACAAAACAATATATACAAAGGCATGCACAGATGTAAATTCCTGCATTTAGGCTTGAAATAATTACAGCAATAATAAGAATCAGATCTGCAACAACTGAGTTATTGTCCTTATTGGAACATGAGGCACTTTGAGACTTCTCCAGTAACTAAGTGAATTGTGTCCGATACACAACAGGATATATAAAATTTGCCATCTCTGCTAGGAAATCTAGAAGGAAGAGGAATGATTAATTCATGTCTAGCATTCACAATAAAAATCACAATAAAGAAGGACATTTAAAAGAGTCTTGGAGTCCCAGACCTGCAGGGACAATGATCCTTAATGCAGAATTCCCATGGAGCTTCTCAGTAGGAAGGGAGAAGACAGTGTATTCATAGGAGCTAGTGAAAATGAATCTCTGTACTTATAAACTTCATGGTTTCTTAAATAATTAGCCACAGACTTTAAAAAAAAGTGAATGGAGAGAGAGAGAGAGAGGGAGGGAGGGAGGGAGGGAGTGTTGGGATAAAAAGATACAGGTATCAAAGGATTAAGTAAACCATCACATAAGAATGTCTTTCAATAGATTTGTATGATAGTCAATGATGGTGAGGATCAATAGTATTACAATTGACATAAGAAATAAAAGGAAAGATTCTATTAAATAATTTATTTTCCTGATTCATTTCCTGACTTGAACTGTAAGCTTCTCCACAAGGATCACATTTTATGACTTCTTTTATCCCGACTGATAGGTTTTTATCTCCTTTCCAGTTTTGCACAATCATTTGCCCTGCTACAAAACATAGGCTAACATCCTATTAGGGGCATATGCATGTGGAAGTTTCCCTTATACATTGTTGTTGTTAAATGCTGTCAAGTCAACTTTGACTTATAACAACACTAAGAATGAATGAGATAACTCAAAATCCCCCTGCCACCAACAGCCCTCCTCAGGTTTTGCAAACTCAAGACTGTGACTGGCTGGCTTGAGTCTATCCACCTCTAATGAGTCACCCTCTTTTCCTGCTGCCTTGACCCTACAACCACAGAAGGGCAATGCCATGGGGATCCCTTAGGTATACATATGTCACTTGTGAGTGTCATGCCCTGCATCCAGAACATGGGCTCTGACTCAGAGTCTGAAACAAGGATCATGCCAGGACCTGCTGTACAGGAAGAGGTTACAGTGCCACAAACAGTGGGCGGTGCGAGCTCCAGCAGAGAGTCCTGCCTTTTCAGACATAGAAGAGCACTTACCTGTACCCACCTTTGCAGAGTGCAGACAGCTAAGAGAAAGCCAGTGTCATTCTCTCAGAATTTATAACCAGCAACAATTAATCAAGCCACAGCTGCGCTAAGCTTCAGACCTACATAGCTGATTTCCTTCCCCTCCAGGATCTGACAGAGCTTATCTGACCTTCTACCCTGCCAGATACCTTTCTGAATACTCTGACTGACCTTGGACACTCTCTTGCCTTGAAACCCTGTTGGACTTTATTTATGACTCTTTGCTTACTGCATGGCAGTAAGCAATGATCTGAGACCTATTCAGTTTGTTTTGTTTGAATTATCCGCTGTGATGGGACTGAGATAGGACGGGGGCACTACAATGACCAGTGTTCTTTTTCTCCCTCTGCAGTACCCAAGCCTACCACATGGCCATTCCATTCTTCATGTGGAGGAGGAAGGATCATAGGAGCATCTGCCTGCAGCCAGAAATGAAATGATGACATCAGTGCCAAGAGTCACCATGGTCTTCAAGAAGTTTTGGCACTGCTGTAATTATTTCACATGGGGATGCAGGTGGATGCTTCTGCAATCTGCCCATTTCCCACAAAGCTGAGAATGCCCATGGGAGCACTTGAGAGGCTATTCAATAAGTAGAATATGGGGTATATGGCTTAGCTAAGCACAGGCCCACATACAGATCTACTACACTACTCTGGGCCATATAGGATTTCCACCATAGTATACTGCTACTGGCCAAGCACTAATTTCAGTTAAAATTTGCTAAATTAAACTCTCAAAAATATAAGTAATAGATTAATAAGATATATAAACAGAAATCTCAGTATAATTGAAAATGTGTGTATTACTGAGAGCCTAATGACAGCCTAGTCCCACACAGAATGCTAACACCACAAGTATAAGCAAGATATGAATGTGTAAACAATGGCCTTTTCTAGACGTGGGGAGGGAACCACGTGAAAATGGGACTCACCAGATTTCCTGAGCATCCGGATGAGTCCGTCAGGACGAGGAGCAGTGCTAGCTAGTCGCTCCGCACTGTCCTGGCATCCAAAATGGTGGCTTCTGGTTGGTGGAGGAGAAGCTTGCCAGCCAAAAGTCCACCGCCGGAAGGTCTGCAGGCATGCACTTGTGTGCACCTGCAATTCTGCAACAGAGCGCGGGGACAGATCAACACAGAGTTGCGTGCTCTGTGCTTTTTAAAAACCTCTAAAAAGAGGTTTTTAAAAAGCACACTGCGCAACCAGTTTCGGTAGTGCAGAAATAGACTGAGGTATGGAACTACAAAAAGTAGTCTTCCCCAGTCCACTCTACGGTGCAGAAGACCTCCATCAGAGGTCGCTCTGCACCATTTTAAAAGCCCGGTGCAGAAATGGCCAATGTTTGAGTGATAATAAACTCAAAGCAGTACAGGGCAATGGCTGATGAAATCTGGTGAAAGGCAGCCAAGAGCTATATGACCCTGATGTATTTGTGTTATCTCCAAGAATCTGACTGGAAGACATGTCATCTCTAGGAGAACAGACTGATTTTTTATATAAACAAGGTATAATGAATACCTGTTATCTCATTGGACTAGACAGGTCAGTTGATTAAATTAGGGAGAAAACAAAATAAGTCAAGAGAAGATAGAAGTCAGATTGCTTTGCCAGTCTTCAGTATATGAAGAACATGGCCAGTATGAAGCCCAAGCACTATTCCATACTGATAAATATAGACAATGGTAGTAAAAGAAACAACTAGGGCTATGTTAAATAAATATATTGCCCATGCTGATTGTAATGGATGTCTGTTATGGATGTTATAGATATGCAATGGATGCTGTTGCATAGAGCAATGCCCTTAACCCCTTGTTTGCCTGTCAAGAGACAACAGACAGCAGACAACATTCCTTAATGGATAAATGACTAAGTTCTCTTATTCAATTATGTGTTAACTACAGAGAAGCTTGATAGAGAGATGAAGAGATAAAGATTCATATGGAAGTCTAGCATCTTTCTTACCATACACTGGAATGCAATGAATCTATGATGCCTAACATACAATGTCATATAATAATAGCAATGTGCCAAAACATTGATATGTCTGTATTTTGCCCCTAAGAGGAGTGTATATTTTAGTATATATCTATTGCCTATAATAAGCAGCCTAAAACAGAACCTGCTCGTTTCCCCATACAGTTACTGCAAGGTTCTAATATTTAAGAACGCTTAAGATTGTTTAAGTGCCTATCTGGATCTCATCTTGATCTCAAATTGGACGCCCCAGCTGCCAGAAGGTGATAGCAGGACCTCAGACAGAAACGGATTATCTGACAAATAACAAAGGACCCTCCATCCCTCAGTATGAAGAGAGAGAGATACACCAGTTTCAACAGTTATGATTTCCCTATGTGATAAAGAGTGGTTGCTTCCTGAGAAAAAAAGATAGAAGAGCTAATTATGGTACCACATTTATATTCTTTTTAGTAACCATTTCAAATCATTGGAAGACCAATCCCCAGGCAGCAAGATTACTATAAATGAAAACATGGTCCTGAGGGAGCAGAACCTCTCCAACAAGTTTTTTCCCCTCTGTTATGGCTTATGCATGCTAAATGCACCAGGGTAAACTACCATTCATGCAGAAGTTACAGATCATGCTCTCTAACAATTTTTGCAGAGATGTACTACATTGGAATTTTACTCCACTGTTTTCCACAGATTTTATTATCAATTGATAGACTCAAGTCTCTTTTCCAAGCCAATTTAGCACCATGCAAATTAGGGGAGATAACCAATATAAGCATTATATAAATCCTTGAGGTTATGCCACATGTTTCTCCTGTTACTTGTACCTGACTCAAAGGAGGACCCAGAGCAAGAGGTCTTTCACTTCCCAATGTGATGTACCATTTAGAACGTTAAATGTTTGAAACAAGGAGTTGTTGGCATCCTCTTTGTGATCTGTGATTTGAACCCCATCTTTGGGAGGATGTTCCATTAAATAAATCACAAAGGGCGTGCAGGCCAACTACACCCCAAGATTTAAATTGGTTTCATTTATTTCCACCTTTAATTAGAGGATAACTTTAACAATGTATCAAAAAGGAAGGCATTATAAATATTTTCCCCCATTCTTCCTAGATTTGTACCAAATTATATAAGGACCAGATTGGTACATTTTTCTATTCCATTCATTTTTAAAGGGAAAGAAAATTGTTCCTCCTATTAATTAATTCCTAATGAATTAATTAATAGAATTAAAAAATTAAACCATTCACTTAATCTGATACACTGTATAAAAGGATTTTAAGATTAGAAATCTGTACACACACACACCACTTTTGGATTCTTATAGCTTTAAGCCTATGCATTCATTCATTCATTCATTCATTTTTAAGGCTATTTATTTATTTAGCCAGGATTGATAAAGAAGTATATCAAATACTAACTTTGTTTGTAGAAAGGAAACATTTGAAATAAATAGGATACTTTTATGAAGATGCACATTTTAATGGTTGCAATCCTAGAAAGATAAAGTTATCTTACATTGCAAGAGTTTCTGGCAAATTAAGTGTAGGATTGATTTATAATTTAATCCATTAGTTTTTGTTAGTCTATTCTTAGTTAGTCTATTGTTAGTCTATTGTTAGACCATTACACTTAAATACTTAATTACTGATGAATGCTGAATGCATTTTTGTCTATGGTCATCAGATTGAAGGGTAGAATCTTGGATTTATTTACATTTATACAAAGGCAAGGACATACACCATATTCCTGGGTAAAGTCTAATTTTTCAGGAATTAGTGGATTTGAAACTGAAACAGCCAAATTGTAAACAAACGATAAACATTTCTGTCCATTGATTTTTATCTCTAAGAGAGGAGGGTCATCCCTCAGTTTAGCTGAAGATACCTTAACTAAAGTGTGAAGAATGAGAGATAAGGGACAACCCTGCTTAGTGTCTCACTAAATGCATCTTGGGTCTGAGTTTATCCCATTGGTCCATATAATCACTGGGTGGGGGACAGAGAGAGATGGGCCGGAGGGAGAATTCCTATTCCAAATGAATCACAAAATTTAAAGAATTGCTATAGCAAATGGTAGATTAGATCTGTACTTTGTGTAATAACACATTATATTTAAAAATGTTTAATTGGATCAGCTATTTGCCTGTGCTTAAAAAATTCAAATTGCATCAGATCAATATACCTGCTAATAATATCCCTCAGTCTAATTGCAAGGATATTAGTAAGTAATTTTGCCTATTGCTTAATGTGATTGGTCTGTAGGAATCAATTTCTTCTGGATCTTTGCCATGTTTGGGAAACAATACCACTTTAATTGCCAGTAATCTGGACCACAGTACCATGTCTAGAAGTTAACCTTAAGGAGAGTTGGAGTCACTTATTCTTCCAATATTTTATAATCTCTCTTCTCCGTCCCCCTTCCCCCATTAAACACATCAAGACCAAGAATTTTATTTTGCTGAAAGTTTTTAATTGCTTAGTATAATTCACTGGGATAGATTCTGTAGTGATTTATATTCTTCTAAGAAGCATGCAAATTAGATCTGCTATGTAAATTGTATACGTTAAATTCATCCAGAAGTTAAGTATAACGTGGAGGGGCAAAATAGCAAATGATTTATTTACTTGAGATGATTGTGAGATTCCCCTTTCCCAAATGATTGGACTAAATGACAACTGCTTTTTTATTATTTCTCTTTTTTTCTTTTTTTTCTTTTTTTCTTTTTCTTTTTGGATAGAGATGGCTAGTAGTTTAAAATTATGTTAGTGAAATTAATGAAATTTGTTTTGCAAAAAGCATATCTTTAGATATTTTGTTTAATTCAAATTAAACAAATACCATTTCTGCCTTTTTTGACACCAGGGTTTCCATTATTCTAAAACTATCCTCCCAATGTTTATGCTTGTTTTCTAAATCTTTCATTTCCTTCAGAAGCACATGTTTAGTCTTCTGCATATATTTCTTTATTTTATTATTTTATTTTATATTAAATTATATTTTAGAAACTCATCTCTCAATACAATTCCACCACATTGTAATTTTAGGGTAATTACCGAAATATTAAGAGAATCATTCTTCCCTTTAAAAGTTGTCAATAATGGTTTCAAGTTATCAATATCAAGATACCGTAATCATTTTTTCCCTTAAAACGTTGTCAACAATGCTTCTGAGTTTATTTGGCGATGGCAATAAAATAAGATCAAAAGACAATCAAAGTGGTCTCAGGAGTTGACCATAATATTTCTTTCGCAGATGCATGTTCTGATACTGTAATTTCCCTGATGAAGATTTTGCTCAGTAAGTCATTCTAACTGGATGAGAAGAATTTATGACCAAGTCCAGAAAAATGGCTGCAGTCGTTTGTGTAATCTTTTTCATGTGGATGTTGCTTTTGATATGAAACAAAAAGATCTCATTCACTGTGAAGCTGCTGTAAATTATTAGGATGTTTCCCTTTATTACTATCTAATTTTGATTAGGTATCACTTTAAATCCCCTCGTATTATGAGACTGGCTTTGCAAAAGGACCTAAGTCAAAGGAATATTGTGTAAAAAGAGTTCCTCATTCAAATTCATGCTATACTCAGTGTATAGCTCAGTGCCCACCATAAAATTAGTTTCTTCTCTCAAAATCTGTTTAATGAATGCATGAGTCTCTTTCTATATGCAGAACACCAATATAACAGTATAACAGAAATTGCATCTCAAAGCTTCTGCTACCACTACACTAGATTTTGTGGAACCTGATGCTGCAGAATAGCTTTCAATTTGGTGCATGTTAAAAGTTTGAATGAGTCTCTTTTATGGTGTAATAGTAAATCTGGGTTCCCTTATTTATTTATTTGGTTGGTTGGTTGGTTTATATCCAACATATCTCCCAAAGCAAAGGAAAAAGTAGCCATACTGATTTTAGACTTTGAATCCACATTCCAGACTTTTAGTCACAATTGGTGCCTAGCTGACACATCCACACCAATGACCTGGCAGAAAACTTTAGTGAGTAAAGGCAACCATCTGCCTTAGGCCCTTTCCACACAAGGTCGATACATCGCAGTAGCGTCGTATTGTCGCTTTTACATCTGCATGTTAAATCAGTCTAATGTCGTTCTGTCCTCTGTGGTTCCGCACAAGTGGAGGTCTTAGCACAGTTGACATCGACATTTAACCGATGTATTGTAAAAACAGAAAAACTTCGATGTAAACAACCCAAACCATTTCTGCTGTGTTTTTTCCTACATTCAGAAGTGTTACATCGATTCACACACTTACGCTAAAACGTAGCAATGGTTTCTACAAAGTTTTTTTTTTTTAAATTGACCAACCAGTGGCGGCAGGGTGGAGTGAGGGAAGGGAATAGTAATTGACGATGCAAAAGCTACACACAATTTTCTCTGCTTTACTTCAATAGAAACCAGAGGGCATGCAGATAGGAACTGGGTAAGTCAGAGTAAAAAACACTACTCATGAGACGAAGTAAAATGCTCCTCCACTCTAGTGTGGAAATGGCCTTAAAGACTAACTAAAGGCTGTCTTAATGGTTCATTCACACCACGATGAAGCTTAAGATTCTTGAGAAGCTAGAAACTCCTTGATGAGCAAATAGAAGTTCTTGCAAAAAGAATGCTGGGTGGGGGAGATCTGATTGTCAGGTCAGAAGCATAAAGTAAATGCATCAAGTAAGTGTCAAGTAAAGAAGCGTCAAGTAAAGATTGATTCATTTCATTATTAGTTAAGAAAAAGAGCCAGTGTGGTGTGCTGATTTGATTAGGTCACTGAGAGATAAGAGTTTGAATCTTCATTCTGCTATGGAAACCCACCAGTGATCTTGGGTAAGTCACATTATCTCATCCTTAGAGGAAGGCAAGGGCCCTTTCTGAACAAATTCTGCCTAGAGAAACCTGTGATAAGATTACTTTGAGGTTGCTATAAGTCAGAAACATCTAGAAGGATCACAACAACAACAAATGTGAGAGATCCACCAGAGCCTGTCTGATCCTGCAAACTAAGCAGGGTCAGCCTGCTTTTAGTACTTGGATGAGAGATTGCCAATGAATATCAGGTGCTTTAGGTGCTATTACAAAGGAAGGAGCGGGCAAAACCATTGCTGACTATTCCTTGCCTAAAAAAACACTATGAAATTCATTGACAGGCACACGTGCACGCACACACACACACAACTTGAAAGAAAGGAATGAAAACATTTGGACCCAGGCAAACTAGATAGGATAGCACTGGAAGAGGTCCATTCCCCACTTACTGGGATCCAAAGACTATCAGGAAAGGGGACTGTGATTGGGCCAGATTTGATGCTTGATCTCAACTGAGGAACAATAACTACAGAACTAACTTCCTCTGGCTTCTGAAAGAATATTTTCAACCTTCTTGAATAAAGTGGAGAAGTCAGTCCTTCAGGGTGAACAGTCTCGCATGCTCTAATTTAGATGGAGATCACTTTCATCATTTGGGAATGATTCCTTTCCTCTTTCTTCAAGGGCAATGAGGGACCAACTTAGGAAAAGTGATAATCCCACACCAACTCATCAAGAGGTTCTTACTTCATAGAAACATGATTTCTGATATCTTTGCTGACTTTGCAACAGTGGTTAATGGTATGGAAGCCCTCCTAAGCTGGGGGGGGGGCGGGAGGAGGGAAATGTGAGAATCACCAGAAGAAAGGAATCATTTTTTTAGCTTTATAGCACTGGCTACTTCTGCTTGGGAGGAGGAAAGGTAGTTTAATTTCTTTCTTTCTTTTGTCTTAAACAGCAGCAGGAATCTCCCTCATTGCCTTCATCTGATGGACCCAGAGGGAAAATTTGGAATGAAATGCATAAATGTCGGGGGGGGGGTTGAAAAGAAAATGACCCCAACTCACCAGATGCTAACACAGACTTCTGAACAAGCATGTTGCTTTCCTCTAGAAATGGTTGATGTCCCTGTGGGGACTCATTCCCATTGCTCATGATTTCTGTTATCACTGCCATTCCATCCATAAATGTTTGCATAGGAGAACAAACTCCCTACTCCCTTGGGCTGATCTGCTTTCACTGGCATAAGGAATGAATGGAAAATTCCTACATTTTCAGCCATTCAAACTGGGTAAGTTTTCCGAAATAACAAGTAACACAGCAAAAATTTCTTCCACTGATACCGAGTTATAATCTTTGTATTAGGGAGGCAAGACCAAATAGTCAGCCCTCCACATCTGCTTGGCTTAGGAGGGTAGGGGCCCAGAAAAGCTGAAAAACTGAAAATACCAAATATGTGTGTTTGTGTCTATGGAAAGTAGCCGAGGCACAGTAGATAGAACAGCCACCGAGGGTCCAAACCAGGTCAAGAAAAGGAGAAGGAAAGAGGGTGGTTCAGCATGGCAGCCCTACATTTCTCTTTTGTACATTGAGTGTGCGGGGATCACTGGAAGAGAGATTGTGGTGCTGAGAAACTGGGCTATGATCTGTCCTTAGGTGGCTAGGCAGCAGCTGGTACTGGTAGAAGGGGAGGACTAGAGATGGTTTCCTGAAGACCTGCATGGTCTGATTGGAGCCACTGAGAGGGAAGGTTCTCCAAGAAAAGAAGCACTTCAGGGGAAGCAAGGGTTGAAGGAACTCACAGGTAATCATATCTTCAAAAGTTAAACCTGCAAATGTGGAGGGCCAACTGTAAAGAGATAAGTAGTGCTGCAAAAGTGCAAAGTAAAAAAAAAAAAGACAACCACACTTTCTTGAGCAGGTAGAACTAGAAAGTGGGAGAGGCTTCTGTACTTTGCAGAAAGGCCTTGAAACTATTTTTGATTATTTGGCTCTCCCTTGTAGAGCAGTGGGTAGAAACAACCCACCCTAGACTGCCCTCCTCCACTACAGAAAAAAGTAACTAAGTTATTTTAACTTCTCTAGTTATACAATTTATCCAAATATCTTCTTGAAACAGAAGTTTTCACATGAAGCATCTGAAAAGTTAAATTAACCAAATGACAAACCTTAGTGAACAAGAAGCAGAATGGCTGAACTCTTATATTCTGCAGGAAATGAAGAGGATTAATGAAAGTTCCAGTTTAAGAGGTGCAGGGAATTGATATCTAAATATTTGTAATGGAGGACTTGTTTAATAGCATTTTCATTAAGTACACATTATCGTGTATTCCTAGATCTGGACAATACTACAATTTTAATCTCTTGGGGAAGTACAGCTCTGTAGCGTACCCTTGATTTCTCAGCTTTTGGTACCATTGATCACTGTATTTTGCAGAAGTCATTTCATGTTATGTTACAGGATTCAAAATGACTCTTTATCTTATAATCTACATACAGTCTTCCACAGGATTTGTATGTTTCCTTCTCATGGCTGTCACCACTCCTTTCTGCTTCTATCAATATTTTTCTCCTGTTATTCTTAGAATTAAGGTGAAGGGGGCAGAGAACAAAACAATATAAGGAACAGCAACCTTAATAACAAACCAAAAAACAAACAAGATTGCAGTATGGTCATCTATTCCCACCCAACACCTGCATGGCTCAGGCAAATTTGTTTCTTCTTCACTGCAATCAGCCTTTAAACTTCAACTGGGAGAGTTTACTGCTCAGGGGCAGCAATAAAACACCCTTTGTGCTCACTCTCTCATTTTTAACAGATTTGCGTTTTATATCACTGACATTTATATATGCCAAGACCGAACATGTTCATTATGAGTGTTTATTAAACAAAAAGGCTACTAGTGGTATAGTAATTAATCAGTCAGTGCTGATTGAAATCCTTGATGAAATGAAGCACGAGCTGTTTGAAAAATAATTGAATGGAATCACATAATTCATGCATCATCTCCAGAATACTCATTTATTAAAGGAGAATTCATAACTAAGGTATTTTGTCAACCAGGTTTTGATGCCCTTGGGAGATTTTACTGAGGGACAAAAAGAAAAAGAAAAAAGAAAAAGCCAGCTGTTGCTATATCTAAACCAAAAGAACAGACATCAATTAAATATAACATGCAGCTGTGTAATATTGCAGAGACTTCTGATCTGTGAACTTATATTACAGGATAAACTCAAGCAAGCTATTTGTGCCAGGCAAGGAGCTCTGTGACATATAAGCAATTGCTGACCAACCAGGTAAATAAGGAGACCAGACACAGAGATTCAGTTGAAGACAGACCATTTTACTTAATTCTAAACCTATTTATCCTTCAACCCCTGAGAGCTGCAGAAAGCTACAACTAGTGTGGGGCAAGTGGTCTCACCCAGGCCTCCTCCTCAGCTTTCTCTAGGCAAAACACCTGAGTTCCAAGAAAGAGAACACAAAAATGTAGTTGCTCACTGGCTGGCCCACAACTGGAAGGCCATCCTAAGAGTTTCATGGTTTAAACTGGGCATCTAGCCCTCAGGCCAGCCCCAAGAAAAGTCTCCTTCCCTATCCCACAACTAGTCTCATGAACTAATGAGGGAGTTCCAAAGCTCTCCTTTTCACCAGAAGGTTGTCATGAGTGTTCACCAAATTGCTAGTTGTCTCCCCCTACAACCTGCCATGGATAAGGGGGTTAGCTTTTATCCCCCACCAGGTTGGCCTCAATCCCTCTTGCAGATCTCCCAAGGATAACGTATTGCCTGCATCTGACAAGTGAGAACTACCTGTTCAGTAGAACTCAGGCTTCTGGAAAATTATCTGAAAATGTGACAAGAAATAGTTGTACTTCTTGTTGTGTGCTAGTTACTCTTTTACTCTCAAGAAAACACAAAGAGTTTTCCCATTGTATTCAATGAAGTATATGAGGCATAGCGTACAACTGTTTCTGAAGCTAACATTCTAAAATATATACTTGGTTAAATAGTAACACACACTCTAACACGTGTACAATTCCCATTGGTGGATTCTCAGGGTTTTTCCCTTTCCAAGACTTCCAGTGGTTCCCATGGGATTTTACTTATTTCCATAATTTGATCTTGCCAGTTCTCCCAAACTTTCTCAGGTCACTTTCTGATGCATTTCCGGTGTTATCTCTATCTCGGTTCTTTGTGTATCTGTCTTAACACCGACCAAACACCTTGGGGCCGGAATTCTCAACCTCTTCTCCTTGATCCCTCTTCACTTGGATGAGATGCATTGACCCTTTCCTTTGATATACAATACATGTGGTTCTAGCATAAGTACTCCAAAGCTCATACATGGAAAATCACTTGTTGACCACTATCACATTAAAGTAAACAGAGCCATGCCTTGACAGCATGGCTGAATATACACTTACAACTCCCCCCATCTCTGTGTATGACCAGCATGTGCAGCAGAGGCCCACAGTGCTCCATGAACAACTTTGGCATCAGGTCATACTACCAAAGGCCCCTCTTTCCCAGCCACTTGATCATAGGCAGGTGGCTATATCTTCGGTATACCAAAGACTTCCAGCACCAAATGCTCTGAATAAGTTGTGGACCCACGTCCAATGCTGATACAGTAGATGCAACCACCACCTGGAATGAACGGATACCAAATTTAAACCCTTTAAAACCCAGGAAGGATAAGGCCCTGGAAGTGATGGATCAGAACTGTTATTTAGTCAAGAGCAACAAATCTGCATGAGAAAACAAAAAGCCAGGCTACGATCCTCTGACTTAAACATATTTTTATAAAGTATGCACCAGGCATAGTGATTGGACACTACAGGTCTGCAGCTGCAAACAGGCCCCAGACCCGTGTTGATCCATTTTGGATAACCTGCGAGAACTGTATGTTGCCTTCCTAAGCAGCGGAACTCCAAAGCCTTCCCAGACTGGCCACCCTTTGACTGAAACACCAGCTCGCTCACTCTCAACTCCCCTGCCAAAAGGCAGCTAAAGATGCTGTGTAAAAGAGCTCCATATTGTGAGGTACAAATACTTGTACAATATTGCAGCACATGAGGAACAGGCACATGCCACTCACTGCTCAAGCCCTCTGGAAATCTAAGCTCAGGAAATTCTTAAACTACCTTGACAAAACTCTTCCTGGTGCTAGGCGCTGAAGATAAGCTAGTGGCCCTCACTACTCCATTCTTACAAGCATCCATAGATCTACTGGCATTGGCTCCAGTATGGTGACTGCATCCAGTACCAACTGTCTGGGGCATTTCATCTGAGTGCAGGAGAAAGCATCACCAATGCCATTATCTATCCCAGCTACATGGAATGCCATAAAAAGAGTACTGTACCACAGACACAAAGGGGTAAATACCTTGATGAACTTCATAACCCTGGGAGAATTGTATGAGAAGGAATTGATGATCCACACCATGACCATGTTATCTTATAAGAAATGAACAGGAGAGTTAGCCAAGGCTTCCACCCATATCCACAACCAAGATGGGGAAAAGCTCCAAAAATGTAAGGTTGATTGTAAGGCTGGCCAACCAAACATGGGTGCACCTCTGCCTCTTGAAGTATACTCTGAAGCCCACTGAGCTTGAACCATGAGAAGATATCTGTAAGTCATCTGGAAGTTTCTACTCCTCACGCCAAAAGGATATTTCAGTAAAATCAATAAGAAAATCCAACTAAGCTCCAAAATCCTCTCTAATTTCTTGTATGATCCTAATTCTGTGATATGGTTTACCACCTCCCGCTCCATAGCATCACAAAGATGCATGAGAAAAGCCTTACCAGGAGCCACCACCCAGCAGGCAAAGTTCAGTTGCCCAATATGTTCCTGAAACTTCTTCAGGGTCGCTATTTTTCTGGGTGAGGAATGCCCAAATTCTCTTCCTCACACTCTGCAATTTCTCCATGGTCAATCAACATAATAGTCTAACTGTATTGATTTTGATACCCAGAAACACCAGTGCTGTGCAGGAACTTCAGTCTGTCCTTGAGCCAATGGAACACCCAGCCCCTGTGCTAAGAACAAAATTCAACAAGCAGGGCTGCACAATGATCAATCTCATGGTGCCCAATAAACAAAAAAATCATAGTGCATAACCCATCCTTGCCCTGTCATCATCCTAACTGACCACTCAAGGAAAGTATTAAACTTCTTATATACAGCACATAACACTAACCATCCCCAGGAAGGACACAAACCATGTAGAATAGAGCTTTCCAAACTTTTCATGTTGGTGACACACTTTTTGGACATGCATCATTTCGTGGCACACTAATTCAATTTTACTAGCAAACCAGAGGTTAAACAGCAAGAAAGGCAGCACCCTCCACCTGATCATGGCTAGCTGCTGTTGCCCTTGCTGAGAAAAGAAACTTGTGAAGGCAGCAGGAGCAGAAAAAGCAGCCCCCCCATCTTATCCTAGCTTGCTTCTGTTTCCCTCACTAAGGAAGGACCCTGAAGAGGGCAGCAGCAGCAGAAAAGGCACACACATACACACACAATCCTGGCTCGTTGCCATTGCCTTCACTGAGGAAAGACCCCAGTGAGGGTGGCAACAGCAGGAAAGGCAGTCCCCCTACCTGATCCTAGCTCACTCAACTCTAATCAAGGCCTAAAGGCTATTCCTGGCCTAACGGCCATGTGGGTGGGAATTGAGGTTTTACCCAAAGCCTAATAGCCAAGTGGTGGCCTAATGAGTCCTATATATATTAATAGGGACCTGTAAGCCTAGAGAAAGCCTTACTGACTGATAGACCCAGCTGCTAGGCCCAACTAAGGGCCAAAACAATCCCACTGCCCGGCTTCCTGGAAAACTCAGTGTGACCAAGTAGAAACCCAACACCCTCTCCCAGTTCCACAGTGGGGGACTGAAGGATGCTTGATCACACAGTGGCAAGTCAGACACTCAATGTTCCAGCTGCTCACTCTTTCTCCTTTTGTGACACTCACCACCATTGCATCCTGCTTGCCCCTCACTCACTCACTTGTTTACCCATCTACTCCAACAGAGAAGAGGGGATGGCAGGACCTTATGGCTCCTCTGGTTCCACCCGCACACTCCTCATCACAGTACATCATGGTGCATTTATTTGGCCTCTTTTCCCATGGAGGCCAGCAAAGGCTCCTCCCTGCCCACAATGCTATGCAATGTGGGAGGGACTAATAGTATTTTAAATGACAATACCTGTCGGCGGCTGGGCGGGGCCGGGCAGGCTCAGGTCTGGCTCAGGCCGAGGCTGGCGTCCCGGAAGCCTCAGCCAGCAGAGTCACCACAAAACTAAAGCAAGCCTTACTTCAGGCGGTAAACAGGAACGAAAAGAAAGGGTTTTCCTCACCCGGGCAACGAGGGGTTAAGCTGGCTGGCAAGGCTTCCGAGCAGAGTCTCGGCAAGAACGAGGCGGGACCGCAGCAGGGGCAAGGCAGGCAGGAGCAAAGCAGGAACAAGGCAGGAACAAGGCAGCAGCACTGACGGGCAACACACGGAGAGCCGTTGGTTGCTGCTCCGTGCTGAACTTGGCTCCCTCTGGCTCTAAAGTAGGAGCCTGGCGCCGGCGCCGGCCAATCCTGAAGCTGCTGCACAGCTGGGAGCCCTCAGCCGGGCTCACAGCTGAGCGTCCTTAGCCAGCTGCGAGCCCTCAGCCTGCCGCTGACGCTCCAGCAACCGGCGGGAGCGGCGGGCAGCCTCCTTGGCCTGCCGCCGCTGCGAGAACGTGGGAGGGAGGCCGTCAGGCTCCTCCGGATCGGGCCCGCGGGTGAGCGGCAGCCCAGCGACCTCCGGGCGACTCTCTTCCGCAGCACCGGCTCCGTCGGTGTCTTCAGCAGCGTCAGGGCAGGCGGGCTCGGGACGACCTCCCGTAGCGGCAGGTGGCTCCATAGCCTCCTCTGCGGCGGCGGTGGCCTCGACGGCGTCCGGGCAGCTGTTCCCGGCGCCGGAGGCCTCCGCCGCTACTCGCGAGGAGACCGGATCCTCCGCCGCTACTCGCGAGGAGACCGGATCCTCCGCCGCTACTCGCGAGGAGACCGGATCGTCCTCCTCCTCGGGTGCTGCATCTGGGGCCGCGGAGGTTCCGACATCACTCCCCTCCCCAGGGACGCTCCTCCCCCCAGGGGGCCGGGGCTTGGTGGGATAGTGGCGGTGGAAGGCCTGCACCAGCCGGGGCGCGTGGACGTCGGCGGCGTCTTCCCAGGACCGCTCCTCTGGACCGTGGCCGCGCCAGTCGACCAGGTACTGGAGACGGCCGCGGCGGCGGCAGGAGTCCAGAAATCAGCCACCTCGTACTCCTCCTGTCCGTCGACCGTGACAGGACCGGGGGGCGTACCCGGCCCGGCGTCGGGCCGCACCCCCGTTGCCGATTGGAGCAGCGAACGGTGGAACACGGGGTGGATCCGGAGCGATCGTGGAAGCTGCAGGCGGAAGGCGACAGGGTTGACCTGGGCCGTGATGGTGAAGGGGCCGATGAAGCGGGCGTCTAACTTCCGGTTTGGGCGAGCGGAGGGGAGGTAGCAGGTGGACAGCCACACTCTATCTCCGACCTGTAGCGGAGCCCCCGGCTGACGGTGTGCATCCGCCGTCCGCTTGTACTGCTCCTTGGCCTCCTCCAGCTGGGATCGCAGAATGGCTTGCAGGGCACGCAGTTCCTGCAGCCATTGGTCGGCTGCTGGCACAGCCGACGGAGCTCCGACGGGCGGGAACCATCTCGGGTGGTAGCCATAGGTGGCCATAAACGGCGACTGCCGCGTGGAGGCGTGTACGGCGTTGTTGTATGCGAACTCGGCCAGCGGGAGGAGTTCGCTCCAGGTGTCCTGCTGGTAGCAGCTGTAGCAGCGCAGGTACTGCTCCAGGGTCGCATTGGTCCGCTCGGTCTGGCCGTCCGTCTGCGGGTGGTGCGCCGAGGACAGGTGTGGCTTGACGTCTAGGAGCTGCAGGAGGTTCTGCCAGAAGCGAGCGGTGAACTGCTCCCCCCGATCAGTCACCACACCTTCTGGCAGGCCGTGTAGCCGAAAGACATGCTGCAGAACGAGACGAACTGTCTCCTTGGCGGAGGGTAGAGCCGGGCATGGCACGAAGTGGGCCATCTTTGAGAACAGATCCACTACCACCAGGATGGTGGTGTGGCCTCGGGACGGCAGCAGCTCCATCACAAAGTCCATGGAGATTAGCCGCCAGGGCCCTGCAGGAGTCGGCAGAGGCTGCAGTAGCCCGGCGGGCTTCCCAGGCGGGTCTTTGGCCCGGCGACACACTGGACAGGACCGGACGTAGCGATCCACGTCGCTCCACACCCGCGGCCACCAAAACTCTCGCAGGATCAGATGAAGAGTCTTGAAGAGGCCAAAGTGCCCGGCCGGCCTCCCGTCATGGCAGAGACGAAGGACCTCCTCCCGGCAAGGCCCCGCCGGGACGAACAGCCTGCCCCGGCGGTACAACAGACCCTCTTGACGGGACCAAGGGGACGCGGGGTCCTCCGCTTGCAACCGCTGCTGGAACAGCTCCCCGGCCTGAGCCGCACGGATGCGCCGCGACAGGTCCGCCACATCGACGGCGGCGGCGAAGTTCTCGGGTCGGAGGATCGTGGACCAGACGTCAGCCTCGGCCGTGGCGGCGTACTCCAGCTTCTGCAACAAGGCATCCACGCGTCGGTTGCGGGCCCGGGGAACGTATTGCAGCTGGAAGTCAAAGCGGGCGAAGAACTGGGCCCAGCGCATCTGCCGTGGGGTTAGCTTTCGGGCGGTCTGCAGAAACTCCAGGTTGCGGTGGTCCGTCCGCACTTGGACCGGATGCTGGGCCCCTTCCAGGAGGTGGCGCCACGCCTCAAACGCCACCTTGACCGCCAGGAGCTCCTTCTCCCAGATGGTATAGTTCTGTTCGGGGGGAGTGAGCTGCCGGGAGTGGTACGCGCACGGCAAGAGCTGGCCCTCCGGCCCGGACGCCTGGAGCAGGACCGCGCCGACCGCCACATCTGACGCGTCCGTCTCCAGCACAAACGGACGCTTGGGGTCCGGAAGCTGCAGGATCGGCTGGGAGACGAACCGGGCCTTGAGGCGCTCAAAGGCCTGCTGCGCCTCGGGAGTCCACCGGAACGGCGCCTTGCCTCGGAGGACGCTGGTGATGGGCGCCGCCAGCTCTGCGTACTCCGGGATGAACTTCCGGTAAAAGTTCGCGAATCCCAGGAAGCGCTGCACGTCCTTGCGGCACCCCGGTGGCCGCCACGACACTATCGCCTCCACTTTGGCCGGGTCCATCTCAATACCCCTCTGCGTCACCCGGTAGCCCAAGAAGTCGACTTCGCGGAGGTCGAAGGCGCACTTCTCGAGCTTGGCGTAGATGTGGTGCTCCCGCAGCCGCTGCAGGACGGTCCGGACGTGGGCTTCGTGTACTCACTGGTTTGGCGAGTAGATGAGAAAATCATCTAGATAGATGATCACGAAGCGATCAAGCAGGTCCCGAAACACGTCGTTGACGAAGTGCTGGAAGACGGCCGGGGCGTTGCACAGACCGAACGGCATCACGGTGTACTTGTAGTGCCCGTATCGCGTCTGGAACGCCGTCTTCCACTCGTCCCCCGCCCGGATGCACACCAGGTTGTAGGCCCCCCGCAGGTCCAACTTGGTGAACACCCTCGCGTGCCGTAAGCGCTCCAACAGTTCTGGGATTAGCGGCAGCGGGTACCGGTTCCGGATAGTGATCCGGTTTAGGGCGCGGTAGTCATTACAGAGCCGGAGTTCGCCCGATTTTTTGCGCACGAACAGCACGGGGGCCCCGGCAGGCGATGTGGAGGGCCGCACAAACCCCCGGCGCAGGTTCTTTTCCAAGAACTCTCGCAAGGCCGCCAGCTCCGGCTCAGACAAGGCGTAGATTCGTCCTGCGGGGATCGGGGCACCCGGGACCAGGTCTATGGCACAGTTGTAAACCCGGTGTGGCGGCAGGCGGTCCGCCTCCTTTGGATCAAAGACATCCGCATAATCCCGGTACTTATGCGGCAGCTCCACTGTGGAGTCGGGCCCCGGGGACTCCAATGCAGCCATCAGCCGCTCCGGCCAACAGTGTTCTTGGCAGTAGTGGGAAGCGAACAGCACCTCGCGCCGTGAGCAAGAGATGTGCGGGTCATGGCGCGAGAGCCATGGCATTCCCAAAACCACTGGGAAGTAGGGCACCGCCATCACCAGGAACCGGATCCGCTCGACGTGCCCCTGGATCTCTAGCACCACCTCGGCTGTCTGGTGAGTGACAGGCCCTGACCGCAGCAGACGCCCGTCAATGGTCTCCACTGGTCGGGACTCGGGCAGTGGCTCCAGTGGAATGCAGTGGTCTCGGGCGAACTGGGCGTCGAGGAAGTTGTTAGATGCCCCAGAATCAATCATCGCCCCCACCGGGGCGGGCGCAGCATCGCCGTGGCTCACCGTCGCGGCAACCAACAGTGGGTCACGTTTGGGTGCAGGCGAATCCTCAGGCCCTTGGCCGCCAGGCTCCCCCAGGCCTCGCAGGCCATCTAGGTCTGGGGGGTGGCGTTTCCCGGTCTCCCAGCCGGGGCGGACTTGGTGGGACACACCCGGGCAAAATGTCCACCGAGGCCACAATACAAACAGAGTCCACCGTGCCGTTGGCGCTCTCTCTCCTCCAGAGTCAGCCGAGGATGGGCCCCTCCCAGCTGCATCGGCTCCTCCATGTCCGTAGCGCCACCGGATGCGCTGCCGGCGGGCCGAGCCACAGGCGAGTCTCGTGGAGCAGCTGTCCCGGAGCGCGCTCCCACCACTGGCCGCGGGCCAGGGGCCGCCGCCCGACGGGCCTGCCTACGGGCTTCCAGGCGCCCGTCGATGCAGAGGGCCAGCTGTATCAGCCGCTCCAGGGTAGGAGGCGGCAAACTGGGGGCCAGCTCATCCAGGATCTCCGGCAACAGCCCGGCCCGGAACTGGTCTCGGAGGGCGGCATCATTGTAGCCCAGGTCTTGGGTGAGCAACCGAAAGCGGTGGTGTATTCCCGCACGGAACCTCGCCCTTGCTGCAGCTGCCGAAGCTGCCAGCTCGCTGTTTCCACACGCACCGGGTCGCCCCAGACCTCCCGGAAGGCCTTCAGGAACGCCGCCATACTGTCCAGGACCGCGCTGTTCTGTTGCAGCAACGGCGTGGCCCACTTAGCGGGTGAGCCTGACAACAGGCTGATGATAAACGCCACCTGGGCCTGCTCAATAGGAAAGTCCTGGCCGCGTACCTGTACGTAGAGGCGGCAGTTTGCTAGGAAAGTCTCTAGGTCCGCCGGGTCCCCAGAAAAACGCTGCGGCACAACAATGGGGATTTTAGCTGCAGGGGCCCGGGCTGCCTGCAGCTGTCCCACCTGGAATTGCAAATTTTGCAGGGCCTGGGTCATCTGGTCCGTTTGGGCTCGCAGGCTCTGATTTTCCTGCGCTAGGGCTGCTACCTGAGCCCTGAGGGCGGCGTTCTCCCCCTCCATCCTGCCCGGCAGGGACGGAGCAACAATCTGTCGGCGGCCGGGCGGGGCCGGGCAGGCTCGGGTCTGGCTCAGGCCGAGGCTGGCGTCCCGGAAGCCTCAGCCAGCAGAGTCACCACAAAACTAAAGCAAGCCTTACTTCAGGCGGTAAACAGGAACGAAAAGAAAGGGTTTTCCTCACCCGGGCAACGAAGGGTTAAGCTGGCTGGCAAGGCTTCCGAGCAGAGTCTCGGCAGGAACGAGGCGGGACCGCAGCAGGGGCAAGGCAGGCAGGAGCAAAGCAGGAACAAGACAGGAACAAGGCAGCAGCACTGACGGGCAACACACGGAGAGCCGTTGGTTGTTGCTCCGTGCTGAACTTGGCTCCCTCTGGCTCTAAAGTAGGAGCCTGGCGCCGGCGCCGGCCAATCCGGAAGCTGCTGCACAGCTGGGAGCCCTCAGCCGGGCTCACAGCTGAGCGTCCTTAGCCAGCTGCGAGCCCTCAGCCTGCCGCTGACGCTCCAGCAACCGGCGGGAGCGGCGGGCAGCCTCCTTGGCCTGCCGCCGCTGCGAGAACGTGGGAGGGAGGCCGTCAGGCTCCTCCGGATCGGACCCGCGGGTGAGTGGCAGCCCAGCGACCTCCGGGCGACTCTCTTCCGCAGCACCGGCTCCGTCGGTGTCTTCAGCGGCGTCAGGGCAGGCGGGCTCGGGACGACCTCCTGTAGTGGCAGGTGGCTCCATAGCCTCCTCTGCGGCGGCGGTGGCCTCGACGGCGTCCGGGCAGCTGTTCCCGGCGCCGGAGGCCTCCGCCGCTACTCGCGAGGAGACCGGATGCTCCGCCGCTACTCGCGAGGAGACCGGATCCGTCGCTGCTACTCACGAGGAGACCAGATCCGCCGCCGCTACTCGCGAGGAGACCGGATCGTCCTCCTCCTCGGGTGCTGCGTCTGGGGCCGCGGAGGTCCTGACATTACCATGCTGTGACTGCTGACTGGTGAAGAAAAACTGATAGTATTTAAATCTGAGATACAAATAGAGTGAGAAAACCTGAAGACCGCATACAAAGTTCTGCACAGGGTAGACTTCCATTGGGTTAAGAACTGAGATTGGGTTCATCATCTTTCTGTTCTCAAGAGGATTCCAAACATTTTGTTGTAGACAATAATACTGTTACTATTACTATTGAAAAGATCTGAAAAGATGGTTTTCCATGAGAGTGTTATAGTGCAAACATTAGACACATGAAGGCTAATGTGCTCAAAGAGGTGCTGCCTGTTTTAGGGGAGCTTCCAAAATTCTCTCGGTATTTAGATTTTTCTCAGACTCCTTTTCAGCTTCTTTGAACTAAAAGGAAGCAAGATGAAGAACAGCACAAAACTACATATACTTGCTCAAAAATAAGCCCTATAGGGTCACCCTGCACACCTTCTAATAACTGACTATTGCATTATATCTTTTTATAATGAAATGTTCATTTTAAAGAGCTATGGTATTGAGTAAAGGCAGCATTTTCTCCTGAAGATAATGGTGATCCTTTCTTTTAGTGAGATTATTTACTTTTTTTTTTCTTTATAAAAACTTCTGTAACTGAGCATGGTTTCTGAAGATGAAAGACAGGGGTTCACACAAGCATTGATTTTATAGTAATGTATTCTGCTGAGTATGTTGTCTCTCTCTCCCGCCCATCTAAATAGAAATGAAGTTTGAATTTGTGCAGATTGAAGATACTTTATACTTAAACAAGTAGTGGGGGGAGAATCCTTCATGGCAGTTGAAGCCAGTCCCTACAATGGGAACCAAAATATATTTCATGAAATATAGAACTGAGCCTTCTGTAAAACACACAAACACGCACAGAGAGAGATGTCCATTGCATGCTAAATAGCATCTGCCATACAAAACAACAAGTTTGTGTTTAAGAAGAGGACCATTCCTGCTTAATTGTATCCTTATAAGTGCTCAGAAAGTGAAAATCAGAAACAAGAGCAGGTCTTAAAGAACTCCTGTAACTTTTAGTTTATGAGACTTATAAGACAAATGAGCTGAACTGTTGCAAAAAAAAAAAAAATTAAGGAAACCAATGAAAGCGTAATCATCTATATTCTTTAAAATAGGATGTACCAGAAATTCTTCAGGTTTCTTGGAGTACCAAGTGAAGAACCAATTTCATTGGCACAGATATTAAAGCTGTATAACAACCTATTCAAGGCTATCTATGATATTTATACCTCTCTGAAATTTCTGGTGGTTTTTCCCATAGAGACTATAATCCAGACTATGTCTAGCCATTTACAAACATTGAGTCCCTCAAGATATTTTCCCTCAATGCTGCTGTCTCAAGATGTGCTGCCACTGTTAATAAACTGATCAATTCTTTCTTGTGAAAAGTCTTATTTTCACCTTGGAATATTGAAAGTAAAAGCAATATATCATGTTTCCAAGTTGTTTGATTTATGATATCTTCCAGAATTTGTATTAGTTGATTCCAAAATTGGACCACCTTTGGGCAGACAACCCATATATAGACAACAACTTTATATGTTTTCCTCAGTAAAGTGGAAGTACATTTTTCTTAATACTGTTCAACCTTAAAGGGCATCAGGGCCACCTGTAAATAATTTTACCGGTAATTTCCTTGAATTAGGTAGGTGTTGTTTCTACAGAGATGCTAGTCAATTTCTATTCCAAACATTTTTGTTAATATATACAACCATTTCCTTTCCCCAGCCCATTATTATTTGTTTTGTATGACAATATTTCAGATTGACTTCTTGTATTGTTTGTTTCAGAAACATAAGAGTCCTTCATCTAATGTAAGTCCTTTGGAAAGTCCTTTAAACCTACATAGCAATTTGGTAAAATAAATTATTTAAGCTCCTTGTAAGCAGTTAGAGTTCAAATTCTGAATTTTTTATTTTATTTTATTTTATTTTATTTTGGTTGGTTGATTTTTACAAAGGCCATGGTCTTGCATGGGAGAAGAGACAGCATAAACGTCCATCAGTGCAGAGCTCTGCTCCATCTCACTTCCCACATGACTCACCTTCCTCCTGCAGGCCCCTGTCCAATATGTCTCTGTAGTCACCAGTGGACACTGTGGATGTTAAGAAGCACCTGGCTGTGTCCTTATAGCCAGACACAAAAAGACAAAGGCATTCTTTGGGACTAGCTGGGAGTCCTTTTGCATCCAACTACTGGGATATAGCTGAACACTTCTTGGCTACCTTGGCTTGAGCTTGACCTTGGCTTGAGCTTAATCCTCTTTTAGTTCTGAACAGAATTGTAATAATAACACCACCATCAAGCTTAGCAAGCTACTGTAGCTACCAAGTTTAATTCATTTATTTTACTTTTGTTGGATACCATACTATAGCTCTCAAAGTCATCAGCTGATAAACTCTTGCTGCACTTCAGCATGGAAAATTCTCAAATCAGAGTTTAAAGCAGATCCACTCCTGTTTTAATGACATTTTCTGCAATTTAGTCTAATATCATCCTTGATCTTTGAAAATGTGATCTAAGCAAGCTCCAAAGGCATGTTTTTAGTGGAATGATCAAGCTGAGCATCCATCTTGCAAGCTTGCCAGCCATGCTGCCCCTCCCCTATCCCCAGATATTGAGAGACAAAATGTTAGTGGCTTCAGTGAGGAGGCTAGGAAAATTCTCAGCCATAGAAAGCCTCATGGAATAACTTTTTTTGTATACATAGAAACGCTTTCCTCATCTGCCAACTATTCTCTGTCAAAAGGGAGGGGAGAGGCTGAACAATTTGAGCATGTGATTTCCACCCCTTGGCTAGAGCCTGCAAAGTCCTCCTTGAGTCTGCTGATCTAATAAAAGGATCCAGTATCTTTTAGTATGCCCATAGTGACCTTTTCTTCCTGATATTTTGTAACCATGATGGATTTATAGGCAGATGTTAATGCTAATGTTAAATCCAACTAAATATCACAAAGAACTTCCTAAAAGTAAGAGCCTTTCCTCACTACACTGTTATAGTGCTATTATTCCACTTTCAACACCATGTGGAATTCTGGAGTTTGTAGTTTTCTGAGGCCAAAGAGCTCTCTGACCAAGAATTCTAAATAGCTCTCCCTAAACTGTAAATCCTAAGATTCTATAGGATGTTGAAAGTGGAATAACAGCACTATAACAGTGTAGTGCGGAAAGGCTGTAAGAAGTGTTCAATAGTGAAATAGCCTACCCCAGAAGGCAGTGAGTTATCCTTCATTGGAGGTTTTGAAACAGAGATTGGATGCTTTAACTAAGGACCTGTTGGGGGTACTTTAACCATGGACCTCTTCAATGACTGGGAGTTAGAGTAGATCGCTGACAAAGCTTTTTCCCACTGTTCTAGTTCTATGATTCTCATTCTTTGTCTCATTCAGCTTCAAGTTAATATTGACACACAGTCTACTGTTTTCTTTGTTTTGCATAGGTGGGTAGATAGATCCCATCACTTGTGATAGAATGTCAATGACTCCTCTGCAATTGATTGGATATTTGCCTTGCTTTAAAAATGACTTTCCACACCAATATGGCTTGAATTAAAAGCACAGAATTGTAATTCTGTATTTAAAATCATTTCTAGAATAGACATCCCAGGTGTTCCACAATCCCATTATATATCATCATCTTCCATTGATTCATCATCTGTTTCCTACATTTTTCACCTTTCTATATATGTAAATGTGACAAAGCATTAGCATGCGGAGGGGTTTGATGGTCTATTAGCAGAACATAATGGACCATAAGTGAAAATTTATGGTACGTTTTCAGTCATAGATGTTTTAACAGTGCAATATCCTCCTAGGTAATCACTCCATTTGTCTTCCAGGTAAGAAAAATAATTAGAAGGTCATGTCAGAGGATCATATCTGTGCCAGATTAATTATGGCCAATGGTGGGACATGGAAATGGGTGAAGATGATAGAAGAAAGGCAAAAGGGATGTCGGACTCTTGCTTCATGAAGAAAACTTTATGCAAAAGTGGACTTTACTGTTAAAATGGCTGATGCTAGGTTTGAGGTCTTTGTAAAACTTGGTCTCTCAACTCAGGGAGAAAGCAATCACAAATTGGATGGTGACATTGGGTGCTTCAGTAAGGCAAGAAGCTATGCTAAGGGTAGCAATGCTTCTAATAGAGTCTACCATGTCAGACAGGCTTTTGCTGAGGAACCAGACTAAATGTGCCAAACAGCTACTGGGCAGCAGCAGTAGTAGGGCTGGGCAACAGTGGAGGATTTCCCAGAGACAACAGCAATGGCACCATAGCTAACATTTGTTAGCACTGTGTAGAAGGAGGCAGAGAAACATCCTTTTGAATGTCTTGTACTGCTAAAACCCTATGATAAAACAATCCAAAATGAAACAAGAGATAGTGCCAGAAGACAAGCCTCTAGCTTGAATGGCAGTCAGTGAACTACTGGGGTAGAACAGAAGACAGCTACAGTGGTAAGTAAAGTAAAGTAAAGTAAAGTAAAGTAAAGTAAAGTAAAGTAGTACTTTGACTAATGATGCAACTGGACTGAAGCTGAAAGGACATTCAGTTGCTGATATGCTCAAAGGTAAAAGCAAAGCCCAAAGCCACACAATGCATGGAATGCATGAATGAGGAAACGCTAGACATAGTAAAACAAGAAATGGAAAGTATGAACATTGCAATACTTGGGATATTGCATTTTGAATCAGATAATTAAAGAGGAAACAAAGATCTAAGAAGGAATGGTGTGGCATTAATAATGAGGAGAAATGTAGCAAAAGCAGTCAAAGGCTGTAGTGCAAAGTCCAATTGAATCATATCAATAAGTCTTCAGAGTAAACCCATCAAGTTTATGATTCAAGTTTATGCTCCAACTAAAGAGGCAGAAGAAGAAGAATAAGCTGAAAGATTCTGTGCTGGAGTCCTGGAGGAAACTGATCACACACCAAAACAGGACATTATGTTAATTATAGGCAATTGGAGGGCAATAGTAGGAAACAGAGCAGAATCAAAGATTGTATGAAGACTTGGTCTAAGAAATGAAGCAGGAAAGACTGATTGAATACGGAAGGCCAACATTTTGTTCATGACAAACACACTCTTCAAGCAAACAAAGATGTTAACTATATACATGTACATCAACTGATGACCATAAAGAAATCAAATAGACTAAATAATTAGAAGCAGAATATAGAGAAGCTCCATTTTCTCTACAAAAAGTAAGATCAAGAGCTGATTGTGGCACAGACCATAAACTGCTAGTATCAAAAATTAGAGTAAAGCTAAAGAAGAACTCTAAACTAAAAAAATGCCAAAATACAACTTGAAGAACATCCCTGTAGAGTTTAAAGAAAATTCCAAAATATATTGCACTAGTAAGCAATTGACTGTGATCCAGAAGAACTATGGACTGAAGCCAGGGATATTGCCAAGGAGGAATGCAAAAAGATACTATCTGCAGCCAAAAAGAAAGAGAATCCTCACTGGATGACAGATGGAACTCTTCAAGCAATTTGAGAGAGACAAGAAGCAAAGGGAGAAGGGTTAGAATAGGGTTAGAACCCTGAATGCAACTGTTCAATGATTTGAACCATGAATACATAAGGTGAAGAACTACTGTAATAATCAATGCAGAGAAACAGAAGATGACAACAAAAAAGAAAGAATAAGGTAGACCTGTTCCAGAAGATCTAAGAAATTAAAGCAAAATTTAAACCTAGATTGGAGATTCTATACAACCAGCAATGGAACACATTATATGATCAAGTACAAAAATACAATGGAAACAATAAACTGAATAACTGTATAAAAAAGATGAAAGGATGACAGATTCACTCGAGAAAGAACCATGTGAAGCATTTGAAGGATCCAGAAGTATATGGAAACTGGTTAATAAAGGATAATCTTACAATCTTAAAAGATTATAGTGGCTGAATTGAGCCGTGGGTAAGAGTGAATAGAAGGAGAGAACAGAGCAATGTGGGATTTCATTAGAGACAAAGATAAACTGGGTGGAAGAGGAAGCCATTTGAATCGACCAGCTTGGAGAGACTTTTAAACATCTGAACAACTATTAATAATTGATATGTGGATAGTATAACAATTATAGAAGTATTACCTACCATGCGGTCTACAGGATTCAGCTGACACTGATTTGAATGTTTAAAGCTTAAAAGAAAGGAAAAGGAACATCACCAGAGAATGGAGAAGCAACGGTGGAAAAGAAATATCACATACCCCTCCTGCTGCATCCCTGACAAAAGGGACACAGTGGCAGGTATGTGCATGTGCCCAACCTATTACTCTGGAGATCAGGGTTTGAATCCCCACTTGGCCATGGAAACCCACTGGAGTACCTCAGGAGAGTCACATTATTTCAGCCTCAGAGAAAGGTGAAGGCAACGAATCTTGCCAAGAAAGCCCTCATGATAAGTCTGCCTTAGTGTTGCCATAAGTCAGTTTTTGAAGGAGAGAAACATGATGGATAGAAAGAACCTCCTCCTGTCAGCAGCACTTTGCTGCTGTGCACCTTCAAGTCACTTCTTACAGCAACCCTAAAGTGAAACTATCTTTTTTTTCCTTGCAAGATTTGTTGAGAGGGGGTTTGCCTTTGCCTTCCTTTGAGGCTGAGAGAATGTGAGTCACCCAAGGTCACCCAATTTCTGAGTGGATATTTGAATGCTAGTCTCCAGAAGTGTTTAAAAAATAAATGAATAAATAAATATTTGAAAATTTAAATAAATATCTGAATATTTAAATTTAAATCTTGAGTTAAGTCTTGGGGGTCCCTGGCAAAAAATATAGGTTGTGTTTTTTTCCAGCTTTGATCAATCAGCCAGTCTTTCAGTGCATGTAGTTACCCTCACAAAGATAAAAGCCAATATTGTGCACAGGAGGCATTTGATGCAAATAGCTGAAACCTCAACAGGCAAAAAAAAAAAAAAAAAATGGTTGCACAGCATGCTTTTTAAAAACCTCTTTTTTGAGGTTTTTAAAATGCACGGAGTGGGAAACCCCATCTCACTCCATCACTGCACTCTGGAGCGGATTTGCAGGTGCACACAAGTGCATGCCTGCAGATCTTCAGCTGACGAGCTTCTCCGGTTGGTGAAGGGCCTCCACCAACCAGAAGCCACCATTTTGGACGCTGGAGAACTGCGGAGCGACAAACTCGCACTGCTGCTCTTTGTGACAGACTCACCCGGTCACAGGAAAAATCCAGTGAGTCCCATTTCTGCCCATTTCTGCCCGATTCACACTCCACGTGTGCAAAGGGCCTATGACTCTCTCACACACATGATCAATCAATCAATCAATCAATCAGTCTCTTACTATCACTGCTTAATGTTACTGCTGCTTATTGTTTTCATATCTTGCTTGGAGCACAAACCTTGGAAGATGCTGAGCTCTTGCAAATATGGGATGTGTCATTTATATTTAAAGTATCTGTAAGCAGCTGGGAATCAAGCAGGGGGAAATGATAGCATTTTGCTCAGCTGAAGATAAATGTTTGCCACTTTAGAACTTCAGGAGGGATGACATTTTGTCAGACTTGCATGCCAGATTGTTATGATGCCGACTCTCATCTAACTGCAGCTACATAATGCTTCTAAGTGATGAATGTGAGAAGTGGATTGGAAATTGCAAAAGGGGGAAGAAAATAAACCTTGCTATTTTTAGCCACCACCACCCCGCTTCCAAAATAACATAGCTTGCATATTTATGAAAGCATCTATGTAAAACAACAACCACAATCAACTCTCAATCCCCAACCCACCCTTGGCTTGACCTTTTGAACATGAAGCATCTCTCTCATTTGCCTTTTTTTTTTTTTTTGTATCATTACATCTAGGGTGATGAATCTCTAGCCTAGGGGCTAAACATATCCTGAAGAACTTCCTCATCCAATCTATAAGCTTCTTTTGCTATTAAATTTGATCAGTGATCAGAGATAAGAGGTTTTTAGAGATACTTACACTTTAAGGTCAAAATCCTGTTTTTATTTGTTGTTGTTAATTGTCATCAAGTCAGCTTCTGCTTATGGTAACCTTATGGATCTCCAGGTTATCCACAGTCCTTTTCAAGTCTTGCAAACTCCAGGCTGTAGCTTCCATAATTGATTCTATCTATTCGTAATATGATCTTTCTCTTTTCCTACTGCTGTGCACCTTTCCAAACATTATGGTTCTTTCTAATGAGTCAAGTCTTCTCTAGATATGCCCAAAGTACAACAGTCTCAGTTTAGTTATCTTGGCTTCTAGGGCTAGAGATCAGAGCTGATTTGCTCTAAGACCCATTTATTTGTCTTTTTGGCAGTCCAAATATAGAACTCTCTTCCAGCACCACATCTCAAAAGAGATGATTTTCTTCCCCCTAACTTTCTTCACTGTCTAGCTTTCACAATTATACAAAGAGATCATAAATACAAAGGCATAGACAATCATCACCTTGGTATTCAATTATATAACTTGACACTTTTGACTTACAAAGCAGTAAATACCGTTGCAGAAGTGACTTCATTTTCTAGTTGACTGAATCAAGATCACATCCTAATCACAGCTCCACAAACAGTGTTACACAAGCATACCCATTACTCAAGAGATTGTGCCCCTCAGCAGGTTACACAAGTGTGTCCCTCACTCATACAATCACGCTAAGCCCTGGTTGGTGTGTACTCACTGGGTATACTCAGCCTTGACTGAGGTACTGTTACCCTGATTTTTGGGGTCCCTTGGGGGACACCTCAATGTACTCCACATGATGGGGAGTGGAAACTAGCCAGAGCACAAGCAATAGCAATGCGAGAGGCAGGGTAACCTAGTGGGGTCTTTTTACCCAGTTTTTATGGGGTCAGGCCAAGCCAAAAACCAAACAAAAATGTCCAATAAATGATTTTATTGAATGAAAGTCTCATGCGGCAGCTCAATCACTCACACACCCACTCAAGACCTATTAAAAAGCAAAAGAGAGGAAACTGGGTAGAGGAATATTGAAAGGGTTGTAGCTGGGGTAATACAGCACCTTTTCCTGAAGTCCTTGGTCCAGAAAAAACAGCGGAGAAGTGGGACTCAGCACAGAAAGGACTGAGGGGATTACTCAATGGACATAGAAATGGTCTGCTGAGATAATGGGGAGTGATCCAAAGAAACTCTCAAAAACTGGGACTATTTGTAGAGGAAAAGGTACCTGGAGGGCCAATCCTTTCCCAGTGAGAACAATGGATGTTGCAATGAGAAAGAAGCTCCACAAGGGTAACTTCCTTTGCATGATGAGATTACAAGGTGTTGCCAAAGTCTCAGGATCTTCGGCTGCATTGGGTTGTGGTGTGACTTCATGTAAATGGTCCTTGCCTGATAGGATTTTATTGCTATCAGTGCTCAACTTGGGACGAACACACTAATCCCCTCAAGTCAGCTTCTCAGGGGCTGAGGACCCTTTGTTTACTGTGAGTTTGCACAGCTTGAGGTCTCCTGGGGCTATGTGACTGGGGATTTTACTGGCCTGACCTGGTTTTCAATTGTTCGACTGTGGCTGCCTACATACCCATCTGGGTGACCTCTCAGGCACATTGAATCATATTTTAATATCAAAATTGTAGACCCTGGGACAGGATTTTCCAGTGGGGTAACAGTACACTGTTGCACAACAGGCAAGTGTGAAGCAAGGTCATCCATTGGGCAATTGCTTGTATGATAGCATGATTCAGAATAAAGTCTGGCATAGAGTAACTCCAGTTCAGTTATTCTATCACAAATTTGTATTACACAGCAGCTGAACAGGAGCTTATCCTAAACATCCTGCTGCTGCATTGAGCAGTCCCTTACAGACATGATAGTTATCGCATGGAATTGAGCTGTGATCTGTGAACTTTCTGGGACAATGTCCAAATTGGTGAGATTTGGCCCCATCCACTTTGCTCATTCTTAGCTCTACCTACTATTGTAATGCAGTGTTGTTGTTGTTGTTGTTGTTTTTAAAAGATTAAACAAACTCCTGCAGAATGTTAGAAAGTAAAAAAAAAAAAAAACCTTTCTTGGATCTGACCACAGATTAATCTAGTCCAGCAGAAGACAATCTGGAACTCTTCATATGTTTGAAATAGAACTATGACATGTAAAGTTGAAGTCTTTCACGGCTGGAATCCATAGGTTGTTATGGGTTTTCTGGGTGTTGAGGCCATGTTCTATTAGTATTTGCTCCTGGCATTTCACCTGCATCTGTGACTGGCATCTTCAGAGGATCTGGTGTGTTACACAGAGGACCACATCCTCTGAAGATGCCATCCACAGATACAGGTGAAATGTCAGAAGAAAATACTAATAGAACATGGCCTCAAAGCCCGGAAAACCCACAACAATCTAAGAACTATGACAATCCAGCCATTAGACTAGAACTGGTGTGAGTTCCCATACAATGCATTGGCAAGGAACCATGTAGAACTCCATCAGTTCTAGTCCAACATTCTTCTTCCCATGTTAGTCAACTAGATGTTTCCAAGAAGAAAACAGAGGTAATAGCCTTCTTCTGCTGTTCCCATCCCCAACAAATGTTATTGTCCAGTGATAATCTGCCTCTGAGCATGGCGATTTTGTTTAGCCATCATACCTAAAAATTACTGTTTGACCTATCTTGCAGGTATTCTCCTAATCACTATCTAAAGATATCACAACTAATGACCTTAGTCACATCTTATGGACAATATATTTTTCTTCTGAATAAAGAAATATTCCCTGTTGTAATGTGAATCCACTGCTGTTTCAGGTGTGGTCCCAAGTCTTCTACCCACCTGCAAAGAAGACAAACAAACTCCCTATCCACTTTCTCCATACTTGTTATGTTTGAAACTTTTATCATTGCCCTTCTCTATCTATCCTTAATATTTTTTTTCTTCCCTCATAACAAACCTGTTCAGACTAAAATTCTGTCCAAATGGATACCCGGAACCCTTTATCCTATTGGTGTGATGAGAACTTTGGAGACTAAGTCCATTTCTGCACTGCTATGTAGAACTATTTATTACCCATGCCAACCATATGGAGTATCAGATTCAAAGGTATCATCTGCATATTGATTTGCACAGACAGAATTCTTATCCAAGTGACACCGACCCAACATGCAAGACTGGAGTTTCATCTGGATTGGTAGAATTCCAGATTTTGCAGAAGTACAAAATATTCTTCAGAGGAAAAGAGCCTAATAAGGGGGAGGCATTTTTACCCTGATTTCTGAGGGTCCCGTAAGCGACACCTAAGTGCGCTCCAAATTATACATGTTGGGGAAATTAGTCAGAGAGCACAAGCTAGCGATACAAAAGGCAGGGCAACAGAGTGAGATCTTTTACCCAATGTCTACAGGGTCAGGCCGAGCCAAGGAGCAAACAATATTGAAATAATAATAGTGGTCTTTATTAAAATACAATCAAACAGTGTATGCAGCACACTCACACAGATAACTAGAGAAATAAAGATTTGAGTGAGATAGAGGGATTTTTAGAGGAGTTGTTGGTTTGGGTAATACTACACCTGTCCTGAAGCCTGGGTAGTCTCCAGCAGAAGTTTGTAGATGTGAAGTTCTCAGTACGTGGGACTGAGGGGAGGGCTCGCCAAGCAAAGCAGCAGCAAGGTGGGATGGAAGTCAGAAGCGATCCAATGAAGCTCTCAAAGTCAGGGGTTTTTATAGGGGAAAATGTGGCCATGGGCTAGTAGGTACTTGGAGAAAACAATAAGTTTCAGGCTGGAGACAAAGCCTCCAAAAAGTCAGAATTTAGCATGATTGAGTTAAGTCTGAATTGTCAATGGAGTAGCCAGTATGCAAACGCAGAGTGCTTGACAGATCAGGATTTGTCTAATCAAGTTGCCTGCTCGGGGAAGGGAGTTCTTTGTAAGTAGCATGTATACATAATAGAGTACTCCTGAAGCGGCGGGACAGCTATTTCTGGCCTGTCTGTATTGTTTGGAATATTACAGCGATTAGCAGCCATGCCTGTCTGCGAGCTTGTCCGGGGACCTCGCAGCATGTGGAGAGGAATGGGTGAAGAAGGCCAAATTATTGATACTGAAGTGATATCTAATATCTCACAAATCCAGGCTAGCAACTGTGGTAACAGCATGACAAAAGGACTGAACATACTCAGTCAGCATGGAATGCTGACTAACTATTAAGGGAGATGGAAAACCAGGAAGAGAAGGAAATGGAATAGAGTATCTCAGAGAAGAGGGCAGTTCTAGGACCCTGAATTGGGCTACTCCACACCACAACATTTTCTTGGAGGTCTCGTTTGTACTTTTAAATATCCAGTGCCTGGAAGGTTACTTTTGAAAAGGAAGTAGTTACTATATTCATTACTCTGATCACGCAACAGGTGCTACTGTCACTTCAGTCCAGAAAAGTAACTCACTTTCTTCTACTAACAAATTATGTTTACTTGTACAATTGAGCCATTAGAAAATACAGGAAAATACTTTTTGGTTCCACTCCAAGTGATTGATTCAGATTTTAATCCTGGAAATTCTGGGACAAAATGAAAAGCAATCCTTCCTGATTGCTGCAGGAAGCATCTACCTATATGAACCTACCTCTTCCCTCTCCTGTTCCTAAGACTAAGATCATTTCGGCATGAAGCCACTATAGCACAACAGCAGTGGGTTGTTTCTGGTTCAGGAGTCATGCTCCATACGGTGTTGTTGCTATCCACCTGTTATACTGTCCCCAAGTGTTGCCAACGTGCCCTATACTATTCACAGAAAAAAAACCATTCAGTGCCTCCTTTACCACTTCAATCCCATCAGGCAGCTCTGTGTGGTACCATAATAGCACTTGATAGCATTTACTGTTGCTGTGGATCCAACAATGGGCAGAGTGTGGGTATGCCCAGCTTGTCCCTCCCTCCCAATGGTAACTCTGAATTCTATCACCTCTCTGTGTTTGTTTTCATATTCTCCTTTCTGTTAAAACTTTTATTTTTTTTAAACACATTTTTAAGCATTATAGCGTGAAAATGCAATATTGTACTGGTTGTAGTGCAGTTACAACAGTGTTGTGCTAGTACAGTTTCCAAAGGGGAAAAAAAGACCAATTGGTGTGGTGGGGCAAGGTGAAGGTAGGGGCAGGGAGTGGCCAACAACACTGTAGTGCAGAAGGAACACCAATGGAAATACTGCTACTCATCCGCTGAAGGTGGAAGGGTGTGGAAAATAGCATTCCTGACCTGCTACCATTGCACAAGTGGAAATGCCAAGATTGTAATGGTACAACATGCTAATGGTATCTCATGTAGAAATGGCCTGAGTCAACACACATACTAGTAGTTAATAACAGGCAACCTGTTCCAGCTTGACAGAAAAGTAGTGTATTGTAACCCTGGCCATTAAAGGCAAAAAATAAATAAAATCACTACATCACAACTAATTACTGTGACAGTAACTAATTATTGTTTGGAAAATGAGTTACTTCCCAGCTTTCTGAATATTTAGTGTTGGAGATTAAAAATTGGAGGGAGGATATTATTTGTCTCTTTACTTGAGACATCTGATCACTGGTAAAACAAATACTAGATGAATGAGCCCTTCATCTGTTGCAACAAGATATTTCTTACATTCTTATAAACCAGATCCCAGTTCATCAGTTCTAGTGCCTCATGAAGTAATGAAGATTGTAACTATGGCTGAACACCAGCATTTATAATGGCCTTCATTCCACCTACTCATCCACCATAAAAAACATTGAACATATCAGTCTTTGTCTGATTCCAAATCCCAAAGCCTGTATAATTACATGTAAGTCAGCTTCAAAAAATGGAGCCATTTCTCTTTCCTAGCTAACAGCTCTGCCTCTGCAGTTGCTAGATCATCAGGATCAATCCTTACCTCTTCTTCTACTTCTTTTTCTTCTACTGTTTTATAATTCCCAGCACAGCTGGAATTCTCATTGTCACATTGTCTGAGTTATTGCTGCAGGTTGGAAAATCTACTAGTTCTACTTTCTGTGGTGTGTGTGTGTATTGAAACTCTCTTTTTAACTTGAATATGAAGACACTTACAAAGTTAAGTAAATTCTTCCAAACTGAACTTAAATTCTCCCTGATCCTCACCAGCTAGATTCAAGAAGTATTGTTACCAAAATGGAGAGGGCCATGTTGTACTTGCCTGAAAAAAAGAGGAGGCATCTTTCATTTAGCACTAAAGTGGTTTATTATGCAGAGAATCAAAGCCAGACTTTTTAAGAGTTGAGCTCTAAAAGCTCTAACCCTGGATGAACAACTCCCTTGTTTTTCAGTATTAATTTTATAGCAATTTTTATATATATTTTTAAAAAAATCAAGTTCTTTCCATGTCAAATATGAAGATATTTGTAACATTTGGCTGTTGTTGCTGTGTGCCATCAAGTCATTTCCAACTTATGGAGACTCTAACATCAACCTATCACGGGGGTTTTCTTGGCAAGATTTGTTCAGAGCGTGGCTACTTCCACACTCCTGAAACTGCAAACCCTAGGATTTCACAGGATGTTGAAAGTGGAATCATAGCACTATAGCAGTCTAGTGCAGAAATGGCCAGTGTTTGCCCTCACCTTCCTTTAAGGCTGAGAGAACATGACTTGCCCAAGGATATCCAATGGGTTTCCATGGCTGAAGGGGGATTCAACATCCTGGTCTCCAGAGTCATAGTCCAGTACTCAAGCCACTATATCACACTGGCTCTTACTGACATTTTGTAAGTTATTAAGTTACTCTAAACATCCTCCTTACATGTATGAAGCCTCTGGCCATTGTGGCATGCCAGACACTTAACATAGATACATGGGGGAGAGGGGAGAGAGAGTTTTGGAGACCTTAAAATGCAGTAAAAGTGAGGTCTGAGTAAGCTTCTGACAGCCTACAGATAGTGCGTATGTTTGTATTTAAACAATAAATGTTGTAAACAAAGTTAAAATGTATTTAACAAGACAACAGTTAAAACAACTTTAAAAGCTGCAACAGTTTAAAACCATGTACCTATACATTTCAAAATAATTTAGTCCCAAAAAGCTTTAATAAAAAATCATGTTTTGCTTTGTTGTCAGACATAAAATGATTAGATCTTTAAAGGAAGAACATTCCACAATTTGGATTCCACAACCAAGAAGGTCCTCTCCCATATCTTCCCACTTTATATCATCCCCTACAGACCTCACTTTTTGGGCACACATGTATAGGGAGAGCTGCTCCTACAGGTACCAAGATCATAAGCCATTTAGGGCTTTAAATGTCATCACCAGCACCTTGATTTCAGAGTCAAAGTAAATTGGCAGCTATTGCAGCTCCTTTAAGACTTTTATTATATGTGGTCTGTATGCTACTTCAGACAACAATCTTGCTGTTGCATTTTGTAATTTTAGTTTCCAAGTCATCATCAAGGATAGCCCAGCATGGTGCACACTGTTGTGTGCCTTCCAGTCATTTCCAACTTATGGTGACCCTAAAGCAACACTTTCACAGGGTTTTCTGAGGCTGAGAGTGTGTTATACACCCAAGATAACCCAGTGGGTTTCCATGGCTGAGTGGAGAATGTTTTCCTTCTGGGGAAAGACTGAGGCAAAGAAGGTTTTCAGTAGTAGGTCAGAGTTGGCTCACCAATCAGAACTGGCACCATGTACTCTGAATTATAGAGTCCACTTGGACCTCCAGTAACAGAGCAGTCACTGTTTGGTTTATGAATCACATGCTGTGCAAGCCTAGTTGGGTTTAGAACAGTCAACAGGACAGGAACTAGAAGGCTTACCAACTTCTGCACTTTGAGGGCGGGGGGAAGGGGACAACCCTGTTTCCTTATTCAGCCTAGCAGCTGTGACTTCAGCAACTGTGGATCAACCATTTCATCCAGTAGCAGCATACCAAGTCTGAAAGAGCACCATGATATGTGACTGTGGTTGTTAATCATTTCCAATAGCCTACAAGGTAAGAAATGTCTCAGAATTCAAAATTTATCTTGTCCTGCTTACTGTTCAAAATGTTGGGCTAAGGATATTTTCAAGATTAATCCCATTCACATTTCTTTTGAGATTTTGGGATACTGAATTATCCAAACCCTATTCATAATGAACATGGGAAGAGGGGGATTGCTCCAGCCCCCAGTCTCTTCTCTGTTGCTCCCTTCATATGAAAAGTGACTATCTAGAGAGCCTCCCCTGTGTGAAGGCTCACCACATGGCTGGAATTCATGAAGAGCTGGAGTTCCCAATCACATGGAATGCCTTCATGTTTAGATCATAACATCCTCTTCAGGCTGAAGTTCTTCACATGAGGACAGAAGCAATGGTAGAAGCTGGATAATACAGTCATCCCTCCATATTTGCAGGTTTCATTTGAAAATTTGATTGTTCATGGATTATTTGCTGTCACTTCTGCTGCCTCCCTATGCCATTTTTAATAGAAACTGCAAGCCTTGTGAGACTGAGAAGCTGTGAACAAAACTTGTAAGTCCTACTAAAAATGGTGTGGGGCAGCAGTGGAGGTGGCAGTAAGCCCCACTAGCCACCCACTTCTGCCTTGTGAAGAAACCCTGGTGCCTCAAAGGAATCCATGGTGGGTTCAAGTATGGTGATCATACTGTTTTATGTGTTAAATATGATTTGGGAGGGCCTAGAATTATTCACGGTTTTTTCACTTTCACGGGGGTCCTGTGCCCTAACTCTAGTGAGTGTGGAGGGATGACTGTAGATTGTATGCCTTTGGCAGGGAGTTTTTAAAAAAAATATTTTAATAGCAGCAACAACAACATGGAATTCTCCATTTCTGGAACATGAGGAGGAGGAGGGTGACAGAGCTCCTAGGCTATGCCTCCTCATGCATTCATTATGAATGCCTCAATAGATCATTGGTCTTATGTGCAAAGCTGCCAAAGCATTAGGAATCAACCATTTTCATTTTTGTATGTGTGTTTGTGCGTGTACTTTCCGTGAGAGAGAGAGTGACTACTGATTTTTAGACAGATTGTTAGACATGCAGAGTTTGTGACAGCTTTCAATTCAGCCCGTTTGCGTTTTTCCTTAATCTTCTGTATCCCCTACGTACACATCCTTTTTTGTGGGATTATATCAATTTTAATGTGAATTTAGTCTCTTGTTAATATTCTATATACACAGAAACTACACACAGAGAAGATGGCAGCAGGATATGTGGCCTGGGCAAAGCTACAAGCAAGTTCTACCCACACTGACTTGACAACTTAAATATTGGTTGTAAGGTTTCACAATAAGCCCAATGGTAGACTGAGGTTCAAATCATGTCACATGTGACAAATTAATTATACAACGTCCAAACAGTCCAGACATTTCCAAACATTCATTGGCATACCCATGTTAAAATGTATGCAACCAGCTGATTTTTATTATTGACACCAAAAAAGTCACATCATAGTCACAAGTTGAATCTGTTCTTTATCATGATTCTGTATGGTTCATTGCTATACAGTGAGCTTAGCAAACTGCCTCACTTTATATTCCTCACCATATAGTGCTTTCAAGTAATTATTTATATCCCAGTAGGCAACTGGGAATTCTAGAGGTGAGCTCATCTGCATTCTCCCATGACTGAATATGTGGATAGACACAAATCTAACCTTATTGGAAGTTGAAACGAATGCTTATATACAAAACAAAAACTTTGCCTGTGGAGGAAAAGCCTCTTTTCTCCATTATGTATTTTTTTTCTCCATTGTGTATTCTTTTTAACCGTATTAGCTTATATTTCCATCAGAAATACTTTTATCCTTGTATTAGGGAAACACTGTTGCCATTTAGAAATACCTCTGCAGAAATTACATGCTCAGACATCTTTGTTAATAAAGGTAGATAGATGATGGATGGATAGATAGATAGATAGATAGATAGATAGATAGATAGATAGATAGATGGATAGATTTAGATTTAGCAAAGATGTAATGCATGTAATTTCTACAAAGCTCTTTCAGAATAAGATATATATATACATACAGGAATGTGAGCTGGGTATGAATGGCACAGCTATTTACACATCATCAAAAAACCAAAACCAAAACAAAACTGAAAACATGTCACTTAAAAATGACAGCATAGATTTCCATAAATTTTTTATATACGATAATAAATATGTACAGATTCAAACTGTAGAAATAGTAATTTAAACAGAAATGCAATACCTTTCGCTATAGTAGGGAAGGGAGGAATATAGAGAGGAAGATTATGACCAGGTAGCCTGCACGCTTACTTGGTTTGTTTTTCTCTTGTTGTTGTGTGCTTTGAAGTCATTTCTGACTTATGGGAATCCTATGGTGAAACAGTCAGTAGATTTTCTTGGCAAGATTTGCTCAGAGGGAGTTCACCTTTGTCTTCCTTTAGTCTGTTGCCCAGATGCTAAATACTGAAAGACAATTGTAGCAACAATTTACAGATGAGCCCAATTGACTTCTAGATTCCAGTTTCCTCTGAATCCAAACCAAACAGATATTACCTGGGACCAGGGACGGAGAATTTGTGTGGAAGCACAAAAACTTTTACATAAAACAAGCTCTTGGACTCAAAAAGTCTTGAAATTGAGAAGTACACCTTTTGCACCAGCTTGTGGTTGGTGGGTCTTGTGGCTGGATAAAGACAGTACTAGCAAAGCTACAACAGCTGGAATGTACATATATACATGCACATATGTGCATGTACTTATGTATTTATGGTTAGATGTTTTTATTTAATGCAGAACATTGGCATTCAGTTCAAGGATATAGAAGTGAAGCTGTGATTCTGATGCCATTGTGCATATAAGTGCACATATAGATGTATATTCACATGCACTTGTGCATTTGAGTGTATATTCAGTTGCACAAGATGGCTATTCAGCACAAGGCTCTGTGGCATAAATATTGAACTCTATATGCACTACACTATACAACTCCAATGTAGGACCTTGGCTGTTATATTTATTTAGAACACACGCCTAGCTAAGAATGGCAGTTTTTCAGAAATTATTATTGAAATTTCAACTTTTTGCAGCCACGAGTATGTGCACGCTCTTAAATCTTTGTGAAATTTCATATCCAATCCTTGTTCTTTATGCCTCCTTATTTGAAAATGAAAATTAATTATGACATTATAATTCATCCTCCTGAATCACTATAGTGGATAATTGTTGGGGGGAGGAATGTGTAATTAATTGACGCAGCAGTTTGACATAAGACACAACTAACAAAATGCTTTGTATACATTTCTGTCTGAAGACATGGAATGAAGTAATTAATCCCCCATTAGTTCAGTGTGCTTTCAAAAGGTTTGAAATATGCCTTTATTTAATGTTTAATCTTCAAGGAAACGTGTTTTCAAATGTTAACTTCAGATGATCTAAAAAGTCATTGTCATCCTCATCTCCATCATTCCTTTTCTCCATTTTCAGAAGTTATAAAGATGAATTTCCTGATATTAGAGTAATAAAATTACTTCCTCATTTGCCTTTAGGGTTTACATAATTTAATACAGCTTGTTTAGATGACTGTCATTGCTACGCTTGCTGCTGTCTTCACATCTGTATTTCATTTAAGTTTCCCGGGTACATGCTTACTCTTTTTTCATGCATATTTTGTTTATTTTATTTATTTATTATAGTGAACATTTTAACACACTGTTTCTTTTTTACTTTTAATGTGCATTTATATTGTGATGGTTGGAATGTAGCATTTTCAATCAGATAATTATAGAGTGTTTTGCTATGGAAACAGTTGTGTAGGGACAGGGAGGTGGGGGGTGATTCACCCCGGGTAACAATGTTTTGGGGGCATTCTGATCTGTAGCCACGCCCCTGCACCCTGGCCACACCCCTGCGCAGGGCACTCACACTCCGGAGCACAGTGGCTATGCCCCTCGTGCCATAGCCCCGCCCTCCTCTCGCCCCCCTTCCACACAGTCCAGGCTCCGCCATTGTCTGGAAATGACAATTCAAGAATGAACAAGGTGGCATTAATACTGAGATGTAATGGAGCAACATAATTATCATGGGATATAATGCAAAATTCAACCTAATAATAGCATAAGATTTCACGGAAAACCTACCAATATAGCCATCACCCAACTTTATGCTCCAACTACAGCAGCAGCAGCAGAAAAGAAGAGGAAGAGGAGGAGGACGAGGAGGAGGAGCTGTTGTTGCTATTGAAAGACTAATAAAATAAAATAAATAGAATAAAATAAAGTGACCACATACCAGAACAGGGTATCTTGATAATCTTAGGTGACTGGTATGCAAAAACAAATAACTTTTTAAAAAAACTGGTAGAAATTTGGCTTTGGGTCAAGAAATGAAGAAAGAAAGTGACTTATTAAATTTTGTGACACTGTTAAGGTAGCATAGGGGGAAAGAGAATGACTTCCAATTGGTGATGGTATCAAACAAAGCTGCATTCCATCACCCTAGATGTTTAATTTATATGCGGAACATATCACACAGGAAGTGGGATTAGACTTAGACGTGTGAAAACTGGAAGAAGAAACAGTGATAATTTACATATTATTTACATAACTTTATAGAGGATGATAAAGATACAGAAATTGTTATAGATTTTCTTTGCTTTGGCTGAGTACTCAAAAGGTAGACTGTAGTCAAGGAATCAGAGAAAGAGTAAGGCTTGAAAGGGCAGATATGAAGGAACTAGATAGCATCCTCAGGGGTAAAGATATATTATTAAATACAGTCAGCATAATCCATGCCATTACATTTCCATATTTACTACATAAAGATGTGAACACCGGACAGTGAAGAAAGCTGAGAGAGGAAAAAATGACTTCTCTGAAATATGGTGCTGGAAGAGATTTCCATGGACACCAGCTACCACCAAAGAGAAAAATTAAAGGATCCTAGAACAAACCAAGCCAGTGTAGTAGAATGGTATAGTGGTTTGAGCATTGGACTATGCTCCTGGATACCAGGGTTCAATTCTTCACTTGGTCGTGGAAACCCACCTGGGTGGCCTTATATCATACACTCTGGCCATTTCCGCACTAGACTGTTATAGTGCTATGATTCCACTTTCAACCTCCTATGGAATCCTGCAGTTTCAGGAGGGGCTGGCCGGATTCCATAGGAGTTGAAAATGGAATCATAGGGCTATAACAGTCTAGTGTGGAAATGGCTTCTCAGTTCCAGAAACTCTGTGATAGGTTCACCTTAGAGTCACCATTAGTCAGAAACAACCTGAAGGCAACAAAAGCAAATGAAGTCTGAACTCTCACTAAAAGCCAAAATGACTAAACAGAGGCCATTGTACTTTGGACTTATTATGAGTAACACAAACTCACAGAAAAACAATAAAGCAGGAAACATTGGAGGGAGTTAGAAAGGAGAAGAATCTCATTGCAGGTGGATTGACTCAATCAAGGGAGATACAGCCCTGAGTTTGCAAGACCTGAGCAAGTGTGTTAATAGCAAGGTCTCTTGCAATTCAAAGGGTCAAAGCTGACTTACCTACACATAACAGCAATTGATTGGTGACTTAAATTAATTGCAGAGAGGTTGAGAGGGCAGCTTAATCAAATCAAAATTTTATTATGGCGAACAGCCAGCAAAGAGGGAAGCTTAAGGCTACAGGGTTATTTACACTTATCCAGTAGTAAGTCCTGTTGACTGTAGCAGAACTTGCACCTCTATTGCCATGAATATGACTTCAGCATAACAACTATATACATTTAAGATACACTTTTGATATGATTGGGCATGGTTTATAATGGAGAATTTCAACATGAAAGGCTGGAGGACCACCTGGAAGGCTTTGAAAGATGCTTTATGTATTTTTTATTATTATTATTTTATCAAATTAAGAAAAATAAAACATTCATTTCCATAATCGATTACAATGTTTGCATTTTTTCCAAGCATATTTTTCCTTTAAAAAGTAAGCACATATTAATATACAGACCTCTGCTCCTATTGCCCATTTTCCATGATCGAATTTGTTTAAGATCTGTATATTTCCCTCTCGCCCTCCTCTTATCTTCTTATCACTTCCTTACTTACTCCAAGGTAAGTCTAATCTAAATGCATAAAATCAGGTTTCTCTTTAATTTCTATTAGTAATTAACAGCTTTCTCGCCTCTTAAAGTATTGTCTCATGTCATTTTTGTAATCATCAAACGCCCGTGCCATGACAAAATCACTTTTGTTAAATTTATCTTATTTTGGGAGCAAAAATTCTTCTACTTGCTTCCACTCTTGTTCGTTGATAGCTTGATCTCTATCCTAAGTTTCATTACTAATCTGTCCATTTCTCGATATTCCATCACTTTTATTTTCCATTCACAGATTAGAGGAGTGTGTGCATTTTTCCATTTGCTGGCAAAGAGAAGTCTAGCCGCTGTTATCATGTATAATAATATTCTCCAAAATTTCTTTCTTTTCTCTGTATCTATCTTCTGTAGAATATTTAATAGAAAAATTTCTGGTAGTAATGGGATGTTGATTTTTAAGGCCTTCGAAATCAATGTTTGAATTTCTTTCCAGTACTTTTTCGCCTTGTCACACGTCCACCAAACATGATAAAATGTACCATTTTCATGATCGCACTTCCAACATTTTTTGTCTTTTGTTTTATATATTTTATTTATTCTAACTGGGTCTAGATGCCATCTATGAAACATCTTAAGGTAATTTTCCTTCAAATTTTGGGCAACAGTAAATTTCTGAGTGTCCCGCCAACTCTTTTCCCAATGCTCCAACTGTATTTCATGGCCAATGTTCTGTGCCCAGGTAATCATAGATGTTTTTATTTGTTCTGATTCAAGTTCTCTTTCCAACAAAAGTTGATACATTTTGGAGGTCGTATGATTTTGCTCTGAAAAAATAATTTTTTCAAATGTTTTATCTTCTTTATTCAAGTCAAAACCTTCCAACTTCATATCTAGCTTGAACTTTCTTGAAGCTGCCTATATAGGAACCAGCCGCATTTGAAACCTTCATTTTCTATTTCTTCTCTAGTTTTTATTCTGATTCCAGAGTTGGCTGTCTTGACTAGCAAATCTTTGTACCTTATTATCTTCTCCAGAGGCTCTCGTCGTGATACAAAAAAAGCATCATGGGTGGATATCCATAAGGGGATTTGATTGTAATATTTCCTCTTAAATCTTTGCCAATTCATTAAAAGGGATTTTCGCAAGTAATGATTGGGAAATTCTTTATCAGTTTTCTCCTTATTATACCAAATATACGCGTGCCATCCCATATGTAGGTCAGCGCCTTCAAGCTTCAATATGTTTCTTTCTTCCAAGGTTATCCACTCTTTAATCCATACTAAAGCACTTGCCTGGTAGTAAATTCGCAGATCCGGTACTCCAAAGCCCCCTTTTTCTTTCTTTTCAATAAGCATCTTCCATTTAACTCTTGGTTTCTTCTTTTCCCATATGAATTTCGTAATTTCTCTCTGCCAATCAATAAATGGTCTGTCACTTGTAATAATAGGCAAATTTTGGAATAGAAAGTTCAGCTTCAGCAGTACATTCATTTTTATTGCTGCTATTCGACCAGATAGAGATAATCTCAGTTGTTTCCATATATTAAAAGAATTTTGAATTTCTTTCCAGGCAGTCTTATAGTTATTCTCGAATAGTTCATTATTTTTTTTGGATATCCAGAAGCCTAAGTACTTAACTTTCTTTTCTATTTTAAACCCTGTTCTGGCCGCCAATTCTCTTTGCTCTTCCAGTTTTATGTTTTTTGTTAATATTTTTGTCTTTTCTTCATTAATTTTAAATCCCGCCAAATCACCAAATGACTTCAATTTCACTATTAATTCGTCTATATATCTTATCGGATCCTCCAGAATTATAACTAGATCGTCTGCAAATGCTTGTAGCTTGAATCCGTGCCCTTTTACTTTACAGCCTCTTATATTTGAATCTTCTCTAATCATCTTCAGTAATACTTCCAACACCGTTATGAATAATAGAGGAGATAGAGGGCATCCTTGTCTTGTTCCTTTTTTTATCATAAAGTTCTCAGTTGTTTCTCCATTTATGATTAAGGCAGCTTCTTGTTTATAATAAATTTCTCTCATCCAGTTCATATATGTATAGCCAAATTTCATTTTTTCCAACACTTGCATCATGAAATCCCAGCTCACATTATCGAAAGCTTTTTCTGCATCGATAAAAATCAATGCTAATTTCTTCTGGTTGTTCTTCTCATAGTGTTCTATAACATTTAGGATCGTCCGTATATTGCTTTTTAATTGCCTTCTTGGCAGAAAGCCGTTTTGGTCTTCCCCTATTATATCTTGTAGTACTCTTTTAGTTCTTTCGGCTAGAGTACTCGCAAAAATCTTATAGTCTACATTTAGTAAAGATATCGGCCTATAGCTTCCCGGATCTTTACGATCTCGGCCTTCTTTCGGTATCAATGAAATTACAGCTTCCTGCCAAGAATTAGGTTTCCCTCCTTCTGGGATTTGATTGAATAATTTGGACATGTATGGCAGCAAAACTTCTTGCATTTGCTTATAATAGGAAACCGAAAAGCCATCTGGACCCGGCACTTTAGAGACATTCTGCTTTTTAATAGCATCTATTATCTCCTTTGTACTTATTTTGGAGTTTAGTATTTTCTGTTGCTCTTCTGTAATTTCTGGTACTTTGTACTGCTCAAGGAAAGCCTTTATCTTGTTGTTAATCTTCCTTTCCTTTGCATTGTACAGTAAACTGTAATATCTATGGAAGACTCATTTGATTTCTTGCTGATCAGTTAGTACTTTTCCATCCTTATGAACTTCAGTGATTAGGTTCTTTTCTCTTTCCTTTCTTAGTTTATAAGCTAACCATTTTCCTGGTTTGTTAGCTTGCTCAAAGAACCTCTGCTTCACTCTTCTCAAGTTCCTGTTTACTTCCTTTTGATGTTCAGATTTCAATTGCTCTTGTAATATCCTCAATTCTGTTTTAATTTGGCGATTCTCTGGGTTTTGTCTAATCATTTCTTCTCTTTGACTTATTTTTTCCATAATTTGCTGATGTTTCTCTTGCCTTTTTTTTTAAGCTCTGTCCCCCATTGAATAAAATGGCCCCTCAGAACCACCTTACTTGCATCCCAAATTGTATGCATTCTCACTTCTTCTGTCATATTTTCATGAAAATAGTCTTTAATCGTTTGTTTAATCTTTTCCACGTACACTTGATTCTGAAAAATTTCATCATTTAGCCTCCATCTCATCGGCCTTTTCCACAGTTTAAGTTTTAGTTGTATCGGATGATGGTCTGAATGTAGTCTCGGGAGGATCTCCATTTCGGATATTCTATTTTGGATTGTATTGGAAATTAAGTACATGTCAATTCTTGACATGGACTTATGTGTTTATGAATAGAATGTGTATCCTTTTGCTTGACCATATTTCGTTTTCCAGACATCTTGTAGCGACATTGTTTCTAAAAGATTGAAGAAGGTTTTTGGAAGTTTACCATGTTGCGTTTGATCTAATTTCCTTCCACTCCTATCTTCTTTAGGATCTTGTACTCCATTGAAGTCTCCACAGAGAAGGAAATGTCCTTGATTATTTTCTTGGGTGTAGTTTAATAATTCCTGAAGTAATTTTTGATAAAAAGCTTTCTTTCCTTCTGTTGGAGAATAAACCTCAACTACAAGTACCTTCATTTCTGAAAGAGCAAGTTCCACTCCTACATAGTAACCTTGATCATCTTGAAATTTCAGTTCTGATTTATAATTCCGATTTATATACAAGGCTACTCCTTTTTTCTTCTTTTGAGCGGCTGATACATAGCAATTCCCCAATTTAGGATTCCGGAGATATTTTGTATCTTTATCTTTAATTTTGGTTTCTTGTAGGCAGATCACATCAGCTTTTGCCTTCTCTATGTAGTGGAACACTAATCTTCTCTTGTAGTTCGAATTTATTCCTTTCACATTCCATGATAATATTTTAAAAGCCATAATTCCTGATTAAATTTCTTCTTCTTCTACGTAAAAGGGCTTCTATCTCCAGCTCTGGGTCTTTCAATTCTTTATCCTCCTCTTTTAACTCTGTTTCGCTGTTTAGGGAAGTCCGTTCCTGTTCTTCTTCGTCCTGGTTTTGGTCTGAATGTGTTTCTACTGGGTTCTCTTCTTGTGTCTCCTCCTCTTTGGAGCTTCTTTTCTCCACATTATCTCGCCCTCTCTTGTCTTCAAGTTCTCTTTTTATCTTTATATATACTTCCTCAGCTCTCATCGTATTATTAATACGATATCTTCTTTGCTTGTAAGAAAAAGATAGTCCCTCTATCCTTTCCCATTTGTACATTATTCTATGCTTTTGTAAGAGCTGCGTTAGGGATCTGTAGTCTTGTTTTTCTTGAGAACCTCATATGGAATGTCTTTAAAGATCTTTATAATCTTCTCTCCAATTTTCAATGGTTTCTCATAGTTAGTTTGGATTATCTGGTCCCTTATTTTTGTTCTAGTGCAGCAAACCACAATATCTCTGGGCCAACCTTTCTCTCTTGCGAGATTGGAGCTAGCCCTGAAAATCCTGTCTATTTGAAGTTCCATTTTCTCATAGTCTATTTCTATATATGCTGCCTAGACAGGGATTATCTTTTCATACAAATTTTCCCCTGAAGCCTCTTCGATCCCTCTGAGTTTAACACATCTGTCTCGATATCTTAACTCTTGTTGTAGTCTCAGAGATTCTTCCTCTTTTGCCTGTTCTGAAGTATCTCCTTATCTTTTTCTAGATGGTTTGTCTTCTGTTGGAGTTCTTGAATCTCTCCTTTCATTGTTTTCATTTCCTTATTCATTAAGTCCATTTTTTCCCGATCACTTCTATTTCTTTCTTAATCTCTGTCTTGATTTCTGCTCTGGTTTCTTTCATTTCCTGTCTGATTTCTTGTTTAATTCCTTTGACTTCTTGCAGTATTTTTGCTATCTGTTGACTCAGTTCAATTGGTGTCCTTCTGGAGGGATCTACCAACTCCAATTGAGTTTGAGTCTGTGCCTTGGCACCTTTTCTCGTAGTTGCTGCCATAGTTGTTATCTTTGTGCAATTTTACAGCTTGTGTCTCCTGTAGTTTTCTTCTGTTCCCCACAGGAGGCGGCAATGACCTATTTTTCCAGCACCAATCTATATAAGGGTTAATTATTATTATCAACTCCTGCTTTATTCCCCGTTTCTTGTGTTATCTAAGAAGTCATTAGTCTCAAGGTCACCTTGTTGCTTCACTTTTTGCTTCTCCCCCCTCCCGCAGTTAAAGAGCACGTTATATCAGATTTTCTACAGTACGCAAGACTCCTGTATAAGCACAATAGAGTTCAATACTATACAACTGAAATTCCAATGCAATGTGATACAATAGAAAATATTCACTTATTACTACTACATCTATTTCTCATTAAACAATAGTGACTAATATAAAATATAACTTCTTGTCAATGAGATATCTCTTATTGCTGCTTACATATTCTTTATGCCTTTCCCTCCAGCACAGTTCACCTTCCCCCCTCTATTTTCTCCCCAGTTCACTTCTTCAATGCCAAAGTCAAATGAGCTCACACAATCAATGAACTTCAAAAATATCAAATATTATTTCCTTTCTTCCCAACTATGAATATTGATTACACAACTACACATCCCACAGCTATTGGGTCATTGAGCCTTGATTCTTAGAAATATTATATTCAAATCTACCAATTAATTAACTGTCCCGGTCTTCTTAACCCTTTGTTCTCTCACTTCATAAACATAAACATTATACACATTTTGAACCTTTGAACACTTGCACCATTTATTGCAGTTCGTGTCTTCTCTGTCAATGTCGATTTCTCGCAGCTTCAGGTCTTTATTTCTCTATTTCTGTTTTCCTCTTTTCTCTGTTTTTCAGTCTCTTCTAATCTGTCTCTGCGACTGTTCCTTCTGTACAGTTCCTTCTATACCAAGATGTCCTTTCCTCCGGCACGCTCTTCGGCGTGCTCAAGCAGGACTTAAACACCGTCACTGCGAACTCAAGCCCTTTTCCTTTCTGCCTTAACTGCTGCTCGTTCACTCAAACCACACAGTTCACTTTTGTAAACCAAATTATTCCAGTAAAAGTCAATAGTTTGTAGTCATCACCACTTAGTCGGTAGAAGGAAAAAACAAAAAGGAACCCTTTTGTTGTTTCATCTCTCCAGCATAAAAAAAAAAAATACATCTATCAAAGTGACTTCCCCAAAGTCCTGCAAATTAACTTTATTCGAAGACTTTCTTTCTCTTTCCTTTTTAAGTCTTATATTCCAATAATCCTCCTAGTCACTCAGTCTCTCTGGTCATTCATCTTTCCTGTAAATTTCTTTAACTCCCTCTGTCTTCCCCGACCTCTTCATCTGTTGTTTACTTTGTCTTTTTAACGATCTGGCTCTTTCTTTGCCCTTCTATTTTCTATTCTCCTTCAGCTCGATCTTTAGACCCTTGAGAAATATAAGATATTACACATTGGAGTTCGTCTCTGAGTCCTTTTTTAAATTAAATGTCTCTTTCAAAAAAAAAAACAACAACGAAGTTTTAAAAAAAGTTTTGGACAGTGCTGCTTGACTGGAACCCAGCAACTTACACGCGGGCGTGAACGCTCTTCGGTCCCTCGCTTTCTTCCAACAATCTGAGCTCTCGTGCAGTGCTCCTCACCTGGAAAGCGGTAACGGACCCCCAGGGAGCTTCCGCGGAACCCCCTTTACCGGGGGGTATTCTGCCAGCCGATCTACCGCTGTTTTGACCGCGTGTCGTTGCCACTTCAGCAGGAGCTTCACGCTGAGGTGGCTAACGCGCCGCCATTGAAACCGGAAGTGAAAGATGCTTTATGTATTTTTGAAAATTTCTTGCATCACAAAGGTTTAAATTTTTACACTTACCACTTCATTGAGACCCTTTCTGAGGGATATGCCTTCTATCTTCAGGTTTGTGTGGCAATGACCCATTTAGGTTTTCCTCCTCCATCTCATTCCCATCACATGTTTCACTGCCCCACACATGTTAAGAATGCTCAGGGTAGAAAGTCACAGTTCCAAATTGCAAGGGAAACCTACACAAGCAGAACTAGTGTGGGGTAGTGGCTGGTGTGTTATGCTGGAACTTACAATTGAGGGGTGATGTGGGGTCTAAGCCCACACAAGACACAGCAGTTCCTCATTTGGTAACTTTGGGCCAGGCCCTTGAGCAATCACACCAACTGTTACTAAGATAAACTGGGGGGAAAGCAGAGGTGTAGCTACGGGAAGGGGAATGAGAGCATTGCCCCTCCCAAGCAGGAAGTCTGCCCCCTCATCCCAAAATGAAATTTTCTTTCAGTCCCCAAATTTCTAGTATTGTATTTTAATATGTATTTTGACATTTTAATATTGTTTTAATCACCATGATTGTTTAATGTGTGTTTAATTTTTGTATATTATAGTTTTAACTATGTTCTCTTTTAAGTTTTGTAAGCAGCTTTAAGTTCTTTCAAGAAGAAAAGTGGGGTAAAAATAAAGATAGTAGTAGTTGTTATCATCATCGTCATGATGCTGTAGCTGAAAAATTCAGTTGAGCATTTAGAAATACAATTTAGGCATCAAAGAAAACCAGACAGACAAAGTTGTCAAGGAAATGTAAACACTGCAAAAAGAATTCTAAGTGTAAATAATTTTCAGTGTCTCAGTCTTTGCAAAGCTAGAAATTTGGACACTGAAAGAAAATTTCATTGGGGAACACAACTCTTATTTGGGAAGGAGCAGAGCACTCTTCCCTCTCCCATCATAGCTCCACCCAGAGAGCCATGTAGGCTGCCTTGAGCTCACTGGAAGAAAGGATTGTTGTTGTTGTTGTTGTTGTTGTTGTTAGTATTATTCTTGTTGTTGTTATTGTTATTATTATTATTATTCTGTTTTTTTCCTCAGAAGGACAGAAAGTGGCTTACAGAACACAAATTAAACAATCAAGTAGTAATTAAAACAAAGTTGGAATATATATTAAAAACAACAAATGAATCACAATTACTACAAGTTAAAAATAACCAGCACCTTTCATCAGCCCTGCAATGATCACATGATCAGTAATTGGCAGATGGAAGAGAGAAGGCAGAACTACTCAACCTTCTTTGCCTCAGTTTTCTCCTAAAAGGATAAAAGTACTCAACCTGGAGGGTGGGGAGCAGGTGAGGAAGGTGGGGGGGGGATGCAGCACAGAATAGGTGGAGAAGTAGTACAGAAATACCTGGTTACTCTAGATGAATTCAAGTTTCCAGGGCCAGACGAATTACATCCAAGGATACTATAAGAACTGGCAGAAGTCATTTCTGAACCCCTCGCAATAATCTTTGAGAACTCTTGGAGAACAGGAGAAGTCCCAGAAGACTGGAAGAGGGCAAATGTTGTCCCCATCTTCAAAAATGGTAAAAAAGAGGACCCAAATAATTATCGCCTGGTCAGCCTTACATCAATACCAGGAAAGATCCTAGAGCAGATCATAAAACAGTCATTTTGTAATTACATAGAAAGCAATGCTGTAATCACTAAAAGTCAATATGGATTTCTCAGAAATAAGTCATGCCAGACTAATCTTATCTCCTTTTACGATAGAGTTACAAGCTTGATAGATGAAGGGAATGCTGTGGACTTAGATATCTTGATTTCAGTAAGGCCTTTGACAAAGCTCCCCATGACATTTTTGCTAGTAATATGCGGGCTGGACAGGGCTACTGTTTAGTGGATTTATAATTGAACCCAAAGGGTGCTCACCAATGACTGCTCTTCATCCTGGAGAGAACTGACTATTGGGTTGCACAAGGTTCTGTCCTGGGCCCGGTGCTATTCAATATCTTCATCAATTATTTGGATGAAGGAGTAGAGGACATGTTGATCAAATTTGCAGATGACACACCAAATTGGGTGGAGTTGCTAATATGCCAGAGGACAGAGGACAGGCTTGTTTTCTGCTGCTCCAGAGACTAGGACAAGGAGCAATAGATTCAAGCTTCAGGAAAAGAGATTCCATCTGAACCTCAGGAAGAACTTCCTGAGGGTCAGAGCTGTCCAGCAGTGGAATATGCTGCCTCTATGGAGTGTGGTGCAGTCTCCTTCTTCTGAGGTTTTTAAGCAGAGGCTGGGTGACCATCTGTTGGGAATGCTTTGATGGGTGTTCCTGCATAGCAGAGAGTTGAACTCAATGGCCCCTGCGGTCTCTTCTAACTCTATAGCCCTTTCCACACGTGGGCGGCAGAACGGGGCAAGCCACGCCAAAACGGGGCTTAACTTGTTCCATCGCCGCGCAGAGCATCACGTTTCGCTGCTCCACACATTTGCAGCGTCCGGCGGTGTCCGCGGCACTCGGCAGTGCCCAAAATGGCGGATTTTGACTGGCGGAGCCTCTCCACCAATCAGAGAAGCTCGCCAGCCAGATATCCCGCCCCCCACCTGATTTGCAGGGACACCCTTTCGCGCGTCCGCAAATCCACATTGGCGCTGCGATGGGGCTGGACGGGGCTGCGTGCCCCGTGCTTTTTGAAAACCACTTGAAAATGGTTTTCAAAAAGCATGTGGCGCCGCACTTCTGGTCAGCCCGGCGTGGATTGGGGTGTGGAACTACACAAAAATAGTCTGCCCCAATCCACACTATGGTGTGGACGACCTCCGTTAAGAGGTCACTCTACACCATTTTTTTTACCCCGTGTGAAAAGGGTCTATGATTGTATGATTCTACATATTGAATGTCTGCCAAAATAAAAATGTCTTTGCTTGACCATGGAAAGAAAGTAGGGAGGGTACCAGTCTAACCTCTCGGGGAAGAGAGTTCCAGAGCCTGGGAGCAGCTACTGAAAAGGCCTTCTGCAATGTTCCCAGTCGATGCACTTGTGAAGATACTGGGACAGCATATCTTTCTCCAGCATATCTCAAAGCCCAGGCTGGTTCATAGGGGAGAATCCAGTCCTTCAGATAATCTGGGCCTGAGCTGTGTAGGGCTTTAAAGGTCATCACCAGTGCTTTTAATTGTGCCTGGAAACAGACCAGCAGCCAGTGAAGCTGTTGCAACAGGAGGGTTGTGTGATCCCTTGTTAATAATCTGGCTGTGGATCTTTGGACCAGCAGAAGTTTCTGAAAACTCTTCAAAGGCAGAAATTGCTGGCTTTTCTAACTACGTATTTTTCAACAATCAAATGCTGGTTTGATACTTATATTATGATAGTACCCAAATTTAAGAGAGTTTTATCACTGGCTCAATCCAATGTTCCCCTAATAGCTGTATTGGAAGGGAAATATGGGGAAATCCCTTATGAAACCTGTTTTTGCCCTTGCAATACCAGTGCTATAGTAACTACAGCATGTACTTTTGTACTGCCAATTTTATAAGGATATTTGCCAACAGCTGACCCCCCCCCCCAAATTCCCAGGACATTCTGATGTTTTTTGCTTACACTGTCTGTTGGATAATCAGGAACAAACTGTTATACTTAAAGTAGCTAAATTTTGCTACATTACGTGTAAGGTACACCTTCAAATGGTTAACATTTCCATTGATGTCAAATATTAGAAGTTGCTATTTTGTTTTCATGACTGTACTCACTATTTTTATTGGTCAATGACTGAAATAAGGTGTTGTCTATGTGCTAAAGATGAGGATCATCTCATAAAAAAGAGAGGAAGGTAGCACGACTCTAAATCAGCAAAATCAGCATCACAGACACAAGTATTTAAAATCAGACTTTCGCACTGCTACACACACAAATCAACAACCCTGTGTTAAGCCATCGGCCCCCCCAAAACACATACATTTGGAAGTGCAATCTGTTTTATTTCTTGCTTTGCCCATTCCTTTTTAATTAGTTTTGTTGTTTGTCTCTTCTTTTATAGAGGTGGTTTTTAAATGAAATAAAGAGGGAGAGATTGAGAGAGAGAGAGAGAGAGAAAATTATCTTCAACCACCTCTAGCTGATGCTATTTGCAGCTCAAATGTAAGTGAATTCTCTCAGTTTTAAGATACAAAGATGCATATAGTTACATGTCTTTGGCACAGGTTATATTAATTCTGTAGATTCATATCTTTTCCCCTTGAGCACCTACATTTTCTTTAAGATTTGCTAAGTTTCCTACATTTTGGTGTCATGGGATTTTCTAAGACCCACTCTTGATGCCCATTTGTTTGACTAAGAAGCAGTATTTGATCGCATTTTTTCGAAATACGTTTTCCTGGAAATGCCCCAGCCTAAAAAATTCTTTATGATGTATTCCTGAAGATAGCAGAAGGTTCAGCAGAGCCCATTTGATGCTGAGTGACAAGGACTTTTCCAGCTAAGGAGAGTGAGAGAATGAAAATGTAGATGAAGAGAGGAAAGAAAGGATCTCTGCCCCCAAGTGCAAAAATTTTTGCAAAAATAGCTTTTTGCTGGGAGAGGGAGTTGAAAAAAAATCAAACAAAATTTGGGAAATGAGAGACATTTTGCGGGATCTGGTCACCATTGTATGCAAAGTTAAAGAAAACTTTGAAAAAGAGGGAAATTTTTTATTTTCTCTTATACTGAGCAGAATTCAGTTGTATGGAAGTTATTTTAGTAGTCAAGCATCAGACACCCATTTTTTTCTCATGAATTCTCTATGTCCGAAGTGCCTTTTATACTGCACAGGGACAATTCCAATTTAAAAAAAATAAAATCTTGAAAACTCACATCTTAACCATTGCTTTGTTGGTAAAGTGTCATAAGTTAAAATTTCGTGACATCCAATTGGATCAATTAAGACCAATACCACATTTAGGTGGTGCTTAATGAATATTGGCCTGCATTTCTAGATACTGTTGAGGGTTAACTGTCAAGGGTTCTACTTACCTATTCAGCCTATTCATAGTTCCTTTTTTTAATATCACAGAGCGTGGCTTCTGTTTCCAGACTTTTTAAATTCCAAAAATCTTCATACAGGAGTTATACAACCATGAAAATAATGTAGAATAACATATAGTGTTAAACTATGAAAGCCTGTTGTACATTTGATGGCGCATCCAAATTATCTTTTGGCAGTAATATCCAGCTGCCCAAGAGCCAGTGTGACGTAGTGGTTTGAGCATTGAACTACAAATCCTGGAGACCAGGGTTTGATTCACCACCATGGAAACCCACTGCATGACCTTGGGAACATCACACACTCTCAGCCCCAGAAAACACTCTGATAGATTCACCTTAAATCAGAAATACTTTGAAAGCACACAACCAACAACAACAATCCAGTTGTCCAGCTAATTTACTTGTCTATCTTATAGCCCATACTGCATATTTTCATAAAACAAAAAAAAGGGAAAAGGTTTTCCCACATTAAACGTTTGAAATGGAGGTGCTTAAACACAGAGACAAAAGCCAGGAACTAATAGTGGACAGATCTGTCAACTTCAATTTCTCCCCCATATTTTTCTCATCTTAAATTTGGCTCATCCCATTTCCACATCAGTAAGCATTTTATCTTGATTCCTCCTAATGAGTGCATATTAGTAAACAATGTTGCTAAATATGCATTTATTTCCAAGTGTTTTCCTCTAACACAATGCCTAGATTTTGCACTGTGTGTGAGGAGCTTCTGCACACGCAGTTTTTGAAATTCTCTTCCTAATCCCAGCAGCTGTTAACCCCTGAGGGGGATATTACTGTGGCTATTCATTGAATGGGGGTGGGATTTGGGAAGCAAACAAAAAACCCAGACAATCTTGGCTATGAATGAAAAAAATGGAATTGATCTCTGAAGGGGAGAATGACCTTGTTTTCTTTTCCCTCAACTTCTAACTGCTGCCAATACGGGTGTTTCTTCACTGGTTCAGTATTTTCCTCTAGTTGTTAAATGGCTGCAGCAGCAACCCTTTCTGGGCTCAACTGCTTCAGAGAGAGGTTTTGGATGGTGATCAAGGAGCTAATGAAGGAGACATTTTGTTGTTGCTGCTGGTGTCATTGCTGTCATCTTGCATTCAAGTATCTTCAATGCTGTCATTGCATTCAAGTCATCTTCAACTTAGGTAGCCCTAAGATGAGCTATCATGGGATTTTCATGGCAAGATTTATTCAAGGTGAGGGACTTGCCATTGCCTGCCTCTAAGGCTGACAGTGTGTGACTTGCCCAAGATCACTAACTGGGTTTCTATGGCTGAGCAGGAATTTGAAACCTGGGCCATTCCTGCACAACACTGTTTATAGTGTTATTTTTCCCCACTTTCAACGTCCTATGGAATCCTGGAGCTTGCAGTTCAGGGAGAGTCATTTAGAATTCTCAGCCAGAGAGACTCTTTGGCCTCAGTAAACTACAAACTCCAGAATTCCACAGGTTTGGGAAAGTGGAAGTCCTATAACAGGATGAGGGAAATAGCCTGGTCTCCCAGGGATTCATTTTTTATTTTTTTTTTTTTAAAAAGACATATGGGTCTATAAACTTGAATTCCCTAAAACCCCCACGTGTGCATAAAGGAACATATTTTAAGTGTTACTTTCAACAGCATACACTTTTGTGGTAGTTTTCAAAGTATCTTTGTGGTGGTTTAAAACTGTATAAATATGTTCTATACCTGAGGCCTTAATACCACTTGGTACTGCGTCTGCGGGAATGGTTTATATCCATGCAAGCTCGCACAGAAATAAAAACCAGTTAGCCTTAAAGATGCTACAAACATTTTTTCTTTTTTTTTTTTCCCCCTCTCTCTTCTTTCTTTTTATATACTTTTGTTTCTTTTTTCCCACTAATCTATACATTTTGTACTCATTTAATTGGAGAAATGTTTCATCATTTCAGAGAATCAAGAATGCTGAATAACTGCACTTGGTTCATGCATTGGTTCAAAATGTAAACCTATGTAATTCACATTCAAATGGGCAACTTAAAGCATAAATATCAAAGGAAGAGTGTTTGAAGTACTTAGACAAAATGAGACCTTAATGTAAAAGAGCAGTTTAAAAACGTGAACATCCCTCATGTAATAGAACTGGGAATAAAAATGCAAAAGATCACCAACTGTGCTAAATCGTAATCACTGCCTGCCACTGACGATGGGTAAACACTCAGGCAGGGGAAACAAACTACATAACCGGCCCAATCCTAAATTAAACAAGTAACTTATTTATATACTGGAAACATTTATCTTAACAAAATGTAATGTCTGAACTTGTCATTTTGATGTTTAAGCCCTTTCTTTTTATAAGAAAGAGAACGCACAACACAATAAGCATGGCAATGAAGGAGTTAAATTCAGAGAAAGTATTGCATGAGTAGGAAAATAAGTGAATTGGACAGCAGTGTCCCTCCTTATCTCAGTTTAAAAATATGATTGGCCTTGTAATGCTATGCTTAGGTGCCTGGGAAGTAAAAAGGGAGTGGGGAAACTCTTTTCTGCCTCTGCTTTGTATTATCTGGTGATTTGGGGTTTTGTTCCCTTTTTTTGGGGGGGTGGTATTAAGCTCCAAATGTAATGGCTAAAATTAGACTAGAAATGTGATTGATTGCTGACGTTGTTGACCAAAGGTATAAAAACTAAGTGTTTTAATAAATTTGGGCGGGCATTTTTGGACATTGTATTTCCGCTGTTTTGCCCTGCGCAGTAAATAAATGGTTTGGAAAATAAAGCTTTCTGTGATGGAACAACCTGAAGGTCTTCATCATTTCCTTGCCACTACATTTTTGGTGCGTTGGCCGGGAAATTGAGAGAAGGGGCTTTGGAGCCCCCCTTGACGGACACTTGAGTGCTAGGGTCGCTCCCCCCCCTCTTGGCGAAACCCAGGGCGCCCTCGACTGCTTTGGTCGAAGAGGTTTGGCTTTGAGGGGGGTGGTTTCCCTGGCAGCAGCTTTTTTAGTCAACGGACTCTGGTCACGCAGAAAGCATAAGGCCTCCCCCGGCTAATTGGTGAAGTTGACTCCCTTGCGATTTCAAGGGAAAGAGAGAGCTTGATCACCTCTCTAAGTCTCGCCCTAGTAACTCATGGCTAGTGGGGCCGTGAGTGAAGCCCAAAATTTTGGTAAAGAGACGTCTCTTCAAGCCCGGTAAACGGTGGTGGGAGGCTGTGTTTTTCCTGAAACGGGGATTGGTTTTCTTTTTTCATTTTCTGCAGACCGTTAAATTCCGGCTGCGTAAGTAGCGAGTCTGAAAGGTGTCTACCTCATTGTTTCGAGCTGTTGGGCCCCCCTCCCCTCAGCTCACCCCCACCCCTACTGTGTGTTGTCGTTTGGGAAGAAATCTGGGTGGAGGGGGGGGGTTTTTGACAGACACTGCTTCAATGCATGTTGAAAACTTCATGAAAGGGTTAAGTGGAAACTTTACTATTTCTGTGCCATTTGTACTTTAATATGTGTGGGAAAAAATTTCCCAGGAAAGGAAAATGGTTTATTCCTCTCTCTGATTATTTTTCGGTGTTGAAGCCATCTCCCCACAGCCCCTCCTCCTCAGGCTCTCAGATTTAACCATATGGTTGCTGGCTTTTTTTAGGCTAGAAGTTTATTTAGCCAGAGGCTTGGAAATACAGAAATTAAGTCAGTATGGAAATGATGAAGCAAGCCCTAGGTGTTAATGGGGGGAAAAAAAGTGAGGAAACAATAGGGTTTCATTGTTTTCTCCAAATGCACAGGTCGGGGGATTCAATCAACTGGAAAGAAAATCACTCTGCAAGAGGCAGAGGGAGTATCCCATGGGCTGGCACTTCAAAAGTCAAAGGACTTTCAGGAGAAAAAAAAAAAAAAAAAAAGGAAGCAGCAAGCTTTTGAAAAAGGAGTTGAAAATAGGGGAATTTTTCTTACCTCGATGTTACTTAGCTCAAGTTTTGGGAGCAGGAAGGGGGTTGAGAAGAGCGGCATTCCTTTTCCCCGCCTCCCCCCTTTTCCCCCCCCTGTAGCCCCTCCCTTCTCCTTTAGATGTTAACTCCATAGTTTGGGTTTTTGGGGAATGGAAGGTTCTTTTGCCAAATGCTTAAGAATTTTCAGTGTGTACATAGGGAAAGCTATGAAGTAGTTTCAATAACTCATTTTAGCCTGGCAGGCTGAGTGAGGATGTCATAGAAGCAGGGTCTGATTTCTAAATAACCCGGGAAACAACCTTCAACACACATCAGAAGTAGAGGAAAAATAATAACAAAAAAGCAGGCTTTCAGGTAAATGAATACAGGATGGCAAAGTTTTGGAAAACATTGCTGAAAACTTGGTGACAGCTGCCTGTTTTTATGTTTTAAACTCTTTAGCCATCAAGAAACTCCCCCCCCTTTGGGGTCCATAGAAGGAAAAGAATAGGAAAAAAAAAAAAAGAGAAATTTTTGGGAAAATTCTCCTCCAGTACTTTTTGCAACATTTCTAAACAATACAGAGTCCCCAAAGTTTTCTCTAAGCACAGAGAAAAGCTGCATCTGGAGAAGAAGGGAAAAACAACAAAAAAAAAGCAAAAACCCCACCTTGAGAGCCCGTATAGACAAACATGTCATACAAGAGGTGTTAGTTTCGTTTTTTTCCTTTTCAATGAACAATGAACAATGAACTATTTTTTCTAGTGTGGCAGCAGTTGTGTCTACCTTTTTGATACATTTCTACATAAAGAGAGAAAACAAAAATTACAATGCAGCTTTAGCACAGGGAAGGCTGCTTCTCCAAAAGACATGGCTTTTTTCTCTCACTCCTTGTGGCCATCGGGGTGAAACCAACCCTCCCCCTTTGAGACAGAGGGAATGAGGAACGTGAATTTAATTCTGGCATTATTACGTCAACAACTTAGTTTAAAAAAAAAAGAGAGAGAGAAAAGAAAAAAAAGGGGCTGCAAATCTCTATTTGACAATAAGTTTTAAAAAAAAAAGCATTTACATACGAACTTTGGGGCACATGGGAATTGTAGTAACAAAGAAGTAAAATATTGGGGGGCCCCCCCCGGGGGGGAAATTAAAAACACCCAAAAGGAAACTGCCTCTCCCCCGAGGAGACAGACAGGGAGGGGGAAAAGCAAAAGAATCAGCGCTTGCATGAAAGACCCGCCTGCTTTTGCATGGAAAGAGAAAAAAGTAGAAATGGCTGCAGCAGTTCTTCCCCACCCCCCGCTTGCAATGAGAAGGAGGGGGGGGATGGGGGTACGGCAGACCCCACCAGAGAGGCTGCCTGAGGATTCTAAGCAGCAGAACCAGAAGCCATGGTACAGGTAATACCTGTTTAGGCTTATGCATATGTGCCCTTCACCACGTCTGATCTGTTGAATTGAAAGATAGTAGAACTGTGTTCTAGCATCATGGCAATGCACATGCCTAACTGGCAAGATTGCCAATCACTACTGAAGGAAGGAGCCAAAATTTTTTAGCAGGTAGAGCGGATCATCCCCGGAGAGAACTCCCCACAGGCATGGACAAGGGGGAGAGTGTCTTTGATGGACCCCTGATGGGGTCCCGAATACACTAGGAATTCTTCCCCCGTGTCAGACTCTGCGGTTTAAAGTTGTGAGTGGAGAATTACAGGAAACCACAATCCCTGGCTGCCCTTTCCTACCTGAGAGGAGAGGGAGGGGATGCTGCAGAACGGTGGCCAGTAGGAGGTGCCATCTAACATATAAAGGAAAAAACTGCATGAAACCGAAGGGAGCTGAAAAAGAGAGGCTTAGCTGCCTACGGCCATACCACCCTGAACACGCCCCATCTCGTCTGATCTCGGAAGCTCAGGATCGGGCCTGGTTAGTATTTTGGGTGGGAGACCGCCTGGAAATACTGGGAGTTGTGGGCTGTTGTAAAAACCCAAGGCTATCTGAGTGTTTGGAGGAGGCTCCCGGAATCTGAAGGGACTCCTATTGTTAGCAACCTCTCATATGATGCAGCGAGGAATCTTTAGGAAGTCTTTGAAAAGGCTTCAGGATACAGGATTCCACAGAACAATTAAGGAAAAGGGTTTTGAGGGCCTGCGATTGTAAGGCTCTGTGAAGCAAGATTTATGACTGGCTGTCAAGCGGGAAAAAAAGAAGATTAACGAATGATGGGGGGCAGAGGTCAGAAGAGATAAGAGACCCCAGAAGAGGATGAGGGTCTCTGAGAGCCAATGTGCCCAGTGGGGGCAGGAGAGATATGGCAAGAGAGCCTGAAGAGAATCAAGAAAGGATTTTGGGGCGGGGTGGGAAAAGGGGAAAACAGAAAAAAAAGGTCCAACTGACAGATGCAGGGACTAATGGAAGTAGAATACTGTCAGTGGCCAGCAGTTAAGAGGAAAAGTTTTGTTCCTCATCCCACAAAACAAAAAGGGCAAGGGCTTGGAGTTGTGGGCATTTTGGAAAAGGAAAGTTGGCAGCAAAAGCATGAAGAATACAGGAAAGGGCAGAGTCCAAGATAAAGGCAGTCCAAGCAGCAAAGGAGTGCCCCCTCCCAGTTCCCCGATAAGGTGGAGATTGGAATGGCTCCCTAAGCGCAGCCTCAGCTTTGGGTGGAGGAGGTGACAGAGCACCCCTACGAGTAAGCTGGGAGGAGAGGTGATGGTGTACCACTGAGCTGGAAGGGAAAAATTGGGGGCACTTTGGGGGGCGATTGTGCGCCCCTCCAGGCTGGAAGTGGAACTGCAGCTGAAGGACGCTGACTGAAAAGGCAAGGGGAGGAGAAAGAAAAGATGCAAGCTGTGAGACAGCTAAAGGACCAACAACAGCCCTAAAGGCCCACACACCACATATGCTCAAGAGCAACAGACCTGCATCTGTCCACAGGATCACCAAAGGCAAGAACCACCGTTCTAGGAATCACCTGGAAGTCACATTGTACCTGCAGACCTCAGAACTCAGGGGGAAGTGGAGGAAATGGGATAAAAATCCCGAAGAAACAGTAGTTCAACGTGTATGGCCCAAACAACAGCCCTGGCTATGTCTTTAAATGGGTCCCCCAAAACAGGGCAAGTGATATGATATCACCATCTACCTAGCCCATTTTACAGAGGCTTTTCAGTTTTATTCCATGTGCAGCCCACAACAGAAAAACAAGGAGTATTTTTGTTCTTCCCAGAGCCCCATCATAGGATGGCATAGGATGAGGGGCACACTTCACAGAACCATAAGGCTGTTTGTTCCCTTTCAAGCCAAAGCATGAGGCCATTTTGGGTGGATCAAGGAGACATATAAGGGAGAGTTAGTAGATTAGGGAAAGCTCTGAGTACAACAAGGGGAAAATGGGAATAGAGATTCCCCTTTTGAGTGCAACTGGGTCATAGGTGGAGGGGGTTGTATTAAAGGGGTTGCTGGTTCCCCCCTTTCAGCTGTAAAGGTCGCAGGGGGAAGCTTTTGGGTACTTTATGCCAGGGCTAAGGACCTTTTATTTATTGGGTTGTAAAATCCTCTGAAACTGAAGATCTCCAGACGAAAAGGGGGGGGAAAAAAATTCGGACTAGACTCTGCTGTGGCCAGACCAGGAGAAATTGGTCACTCTAAGCACAGTCAGATCCGCAACTGGTGAATGAAGAAATCTAAGCTAGACCTTATTGCCTGCAAACACCTGGAAGCTGTCCCCTCTCCCGGTCAGACTTAGCGACTGGAGAGGAAAAAAACGGGGACTAGGCCCTTTTCGGGTGTGACCTGGGACGTACACACTGCTCTACACACGGCCAGATCCCTGAAAAGTTTGGGGACAATATTATGAGTTGTGGCAGGCATAGGAGGGGCAGGAAGCCTGGCCTGCCTGTTTTATCACTACAGACGGATGTTCTGTGGGGGTTTGGGAAAATATGTGTATATGGTAATTGCTGGTAATGATGGTGATGATGAGAATGCTGGGGGGGGAGAGGCTGGGAAGTGAATTGGTTTCACCAACTGGTAATCAGATCTTGAACACCCTGAAGGTCAGTAATGGCTGGGTATGTTCTCATGGGCTAAGCTTTGGAGACTATCCCAATTGTTATGTAAAGTTTGAAATCCCTGAATCTCTACAGGCATGCCCCCGGAAAGCATCCCAATGTTTTACTTTTCCTTTAGTTATAGCAATGGTTTTATTGAGGTTATATGGGAAAGGGGGGGGCCCGGTCCTCCATAAATGAGTTCTAAAAAAGAAACCAGCTTTTACAATGGTAAATGGGTATATGGTTTGTCTTCTGGGATAATTGGTGTGGCCACTGAGGGTATCACCTTTTACCCAGGGCACCAACCAATGAAGGTAGCCCAGCATGAAATTGGTTGAACTGTCTTACTATTGTGTAAATGAATTTGATTGTGAAGAGGGAAAATACATTTAGCAGTATTCAATGTTAGAAAGTCATTCTTGTACTCTGCAGGCATGTGGGGCATGATTATCTGCTTCCCTTTAAATAAGTATGGGTAAAAGAACCCCTGTTTGTAGAATTGCTTTGTGCATAAATAATGGCCTTACTAAATCTGCTTTTCTGTACTCTGCATGTTAAATAGTTTTCAATCTGTAATGATTAGAGTAATAGAGGGAAAGGCTGCAGTATATGCTTTGATTGAAATCTCTCTGTGTTTGAAAGGAATACAATGGTACTCTGTTTAGACAGTGTTAGGGAGGAAAGGAATTGTGCACAATAAATCTTTCCCCTAAAACCGTGGGTCTGAAAGCCCTGTTCACAGGTTTTTACTTGACTGCTGGAGGAATCCTACTGCTGCTATGTATCCTTTGTGTTATAAAGGAAATAGGGAAATGGTGCATGCTTCAAATTGCAAGGAATTGAATTTGGCATGAAGGGGGGAATGAAGGAGTTAAAAAATTAGGAAGGGTTTCCCTAGTAGGAAAATAAGTGAATTGGACAGCAGATGTCCCCGCCTTATCTCAGTTTAAAAATATGATTGGCCTTGTAATGCTATGCTTAGGTGCCTGGGAAGTAAAAAGGGAGTCAGGCATACTCTCTCTGCCTCTGTTTTGTATTATCTGGTGACTGGGGTCTTTGTTCCCTTGTTTTGGGGGTGGTATTTTAACTCCAAATGTAATGGCTGACGTAGACTAGAAATGTGATTGATTGCTGACGTTGTTGACCAAAGGTATAAAAACTAAGTGTTTTAATAAACGGGCGGGCAGTTTTGGACATTGTATTTCCGTTTTCCCCGCGCAGTAAATAAATGGTTTGGAAAATAAAGCTTTTTGTGATGGAACAACCTGAAGGTCTTCATCATTTCCTTGCCACTACAGCATCATTCTGAAGAGGATGAATTCAGCAAAACAGTGTTTAGGAGTTGAATTGTAATGGCATTTTATTCCCATCCTTAAGGAAAACAGATGGGAAAGAAATGTCTTTTTCATGTTATCCCATCTTTTAATGAAAAGGCACACATAGGCATGACATTTCACAGAATGCGATTGGACAAAGTTTAAATATTAGCCTTTCCCAATTGATTACCCCTATAATTTGTTCTTGCAGGAATGTCTTAGTTTATATCAGTAAAGGTGGGGGAAAATGTGATGGAGCTATGGGGCCCAAATTTCCCCCACTCAACTCCTAGGAAACCACATCTGTGCCCGAGTGCACCAAAATACCTGTTTTCCCTAAAAATTTCTCCTTATTTTTCTCATCTTAAGTTCAGCTGTCAAATAACATTTGCATTACTTGACATTCAAATGTTATAAAAGTTATATATATACATAGCATAAGAAAAAACCCTGATAGTTTCAGAGAACCCAAATTAAATTCTCTGATAGATGTACTTGCTTGGGCACTGGATCTTTTAAGGTAAGTAGACTTTGGGCTGGTAGTCTGCTAAAATTTCCCTAACAAATGCCATCATTAAAACATGCAACCATGAAACTGTTTCCTATTCATGTTTACGATCATGGTACCATGGCCACAAACATAAATGGCCCACCAAAAGAAGGTAGTCAGCTGTCCCAAGTGATGGGTTCTGTGGTATTCACAAATGCATCACTGCAGGACAATGTGACCAGCCCTCTCTTACCAGAGAGTGATTATTTGAGGAGTAGGGACCCCTGCAGGCTTTTGTCACCATTGTTCATGAATGGGAAGAAGTTGGCTATGTCATCTTCATTGCACCATTGCTCACTGGTGGGAGAGGCCAGTTATGTCCTCTTGTAGGGCCCTGCTTTTCAGCATGGTCAAACCCTATCACTCAGAATGACTGACTGTCTTTTAAGGTGAGTTTCAGAGCTTGGATCAGAAGATGGAGTGTAGCTACAATATCATAGTTATACTTCTGATAAAGGTCTTGGTCTTTGAGAAACCTATACTAGGTTTACTTCTCTGTTATTTCCCACTGAGTAAATTTTATGTCCAGAATAATTTTGTTGTGGCTGTTTGTAGCTGTTTTGTGCAATTTTGTAGAATGTTGTAAAAAAAGTAAAATATTTTGTAAAAATTGCAGCATCATTAGATGCCAACAACCAGCACTTATTTATGCTGCCTGCTAGCCCAGGAAGTCTCACCTTCAGTATAATGTAGAGAGTTCAAGTCTGGCATCGGACAGTTCATAGAACAGTCACACTAAAGCTCTTGCTGATTAGCTGCATCTTCACCTGTCCATGTACATTAGTAAATTTAGGATGAGAATAGAAGGCTTCAGCAAAAAAGATGGAGAAGAGTGTGCATATACATATATGTATGTTTTATACATATGTGTGTATGTTAACTTTCCTATTCAGAAAATGGCACTTTATCTAGAGCATGTAATGATGGCGAGTTTATTAGTAGAAGCACAACATTTGGGTATGTAATATGCCTCATTCCTCAGTGGCCTAACTCCTCCATAGTTGGTTGCATCAGTTATGAGTGAATACAAAATGACATTGTTCACTCATAGGACCACTTAAACCCCCTTTTAACTCAGAGTAAGTGATTCCATATGTCACACAAGAAGAGACAACAGAATACAGAAGGGAAAATAATATGATACAAGGCAATATAAATTCTTACTAAGTAACATATGGAATTAACACTCCTTGATGCCAGAAGATGATTTTCTGCACTTCAGTGTATCTCGGAATAACCTTTGCAAGAACTAACATTAAGGTTCTAAAAGTACAGCAAAATGACAAGGATAGTTGCCAAGTTTTCCATTTTTATTCTTTCAATTCATTTTCCCCAATAGGATTTGAGAGCAAAACAGACATCAAAATATTGAATTTTACAATATAATGCATGGTATTATTCTTCCCTTTATTTAAAGATAAGAATAATACTATGCATTCTGTTGTAAAAAGATCCATGTTAATTAAGACTAAAGCTCATTTAGCAGCCAGGAAAGAATGATAGGCCCACATACGTCTCTTAGACTATTTCCACCCTACACTGTTACAGTGTTATTATTCCACTGTAACATCCTATGGAATCCTGGGGTTTGCAGGTTAGGGAGGGGCATTTGGAATTGTCAGCCAGAGAGCTCTTTGGCCTCAGTAAGCTACAGAATTCCAGAGAATGCTGAAAGTCAAATAATAGCACTACAACAGTGTAGTATGGAAAAGGCCTTGGTTTTTAGATTCTAGGGGCTAATCAGAACGTATATCCTCTCTTTGCTTTAAGATCTTGGTTAGTAAACTGGCAACAAACTAGACTTAAGGTTCCTGCTTTAGATATAATGTCTAGCTGTGGTTTAATTAAACAAGGATATAAGCAATATGGGCCTGATGTGGAGCTAAGGTAAGGTACAGAAAGAAACTGACACTCATTCTCAGATTCTAAACTGTGGTTTAACAAATCAAGCTCTGAGCATCTGGATTAATAAATGTTTACCTTTAGGTGAGGGTACAGCAACCCAAATGATTTCTCTTGCTATAAGAGATTTATGGGAATTGCAGTCCTATAATTTACAGAAGGCCACAGTTGCCCATTCCTTCCTGTTATAGGTGCAACCCAAGTGCTCCAATTACAGTGTGTCCTCTGTAACTCCACCATTCTGAATATTTATGGCTCGAGGAATCTGGTTCAACTTCAAAAACATTCACAAATTCAGTTTGTTTGCCAGGAAAGAACATCTGCAAAATTATTCATTATACCTGCCAGACATGATATACACTTACAGTTGAGGTATTGTACATAAATCACCACAAAATTATATCTCACTTTACTATACAGTCATATTTGCATTTTCTTTACAAAAAACATTAGATGTTTTGTTTATGTTGGATCCCAGCAGGGAACTCTCTGTTTAAAATGTGAATGTAAATGAGTTTTCCAGTGAGTCAAAAAAAAAAGAAAGAAAGAAAATTACATTCACTTCGTTCATTTTTGCTTTGATTAATTCTGTCTGGACAAGATCCCCTGTGGCAGCTGAACATTGTTTGAGGCTGACCATAACATCATCCATTCTTGTGGTCCTGCAATAATGAAGTGGGTGAGGACACAAAGGAACAAATAGAAAACAAGCATAGCATGCTTGGAGAACAAGACCAGAATTTTAATATTTATATTATGCTTGAAATTTGGTACATGGTAACTTGCTATAGAATTAACATTTGGAGTTGATTGGACACTCAGGGCTCACCAAACAACTTTGCTTTAGAATTATTTGTTCTGCCTAGTATATGTCAGTGGTCAGTATGTGAAGAAAGGAGGGACACTGCTAACGTCAAAGATGTCTTTGGGAATGACCCAATATGTTGACTGGAACACGCAGACTTAGGGATTTTAAGGATCAGACAAAATGTAACACATGTACAAGCTGTGACTCTGCTAATACTGATGCATGAATCTTTTCTGTTATGTAAGCATGAAAATGTTATAAAGGGGGAAGCATGGAAGAATAAAAAGATCCTTCCTTATCACTACTATTAGTAGGCTATACCAAACGTAGTTTTGATACTCAGAAGGATCTTTTGGCCAAAGTTGCTTTGTGTATGTTTTGTTTGCTTGTTTGTTTTTCTTGCTTGCTTGCTGGTTTGTGTTTGGGGGTTCAGTTCAGTTCCGTGTCCACCTGGGGATACAATGAGGTGTGGTTTATTTATCCACCCTAACATTTACACCTGCAGAGGCTTGGAAAACATAGGGCACACATTGTCTACAGTCTAATGTGTACCTGCCCCTAGTCTGTTGTTACCCTGTATTCTGGGGATCCCAGGAGGGTTGCTCAAATAACCAAATAAAAGCACAAGATGGGGAAATTAACTTGAGCACTCTCTTAAGCTAACGAGAGGCAGGGTAACTTAGCAGGGATCTTGCAACCCTATGTATACAGCATCAGGTCAGAAGAGCAGTCAGACAGTTTTAAAACAGTAAAAATAATAGCTTTATTAAAGGACAAACAACAGAAAAGACACCACAAGCACACAGCTAACTAGAAATTAGAAATAAGAGTTTTCGGGGAAATGGGCGATACGACACCTTATCTCGTAGTCCTGAAGAAAAGCGGAGGACTGCGGGGAAGAAAGCTCAGCGAGGTTCGCTAAGGGGGCGACTTGCTGGACAAAGTGACAGCAAGGCGGGATAGCAGTCCGGAGTGTTCCAAGAAGAGAGGCAGATTCAGTTATTGGGAACTGAGGGGACAACTTCACTGGACAGAGCGGCAGCAAGGCTAGATGGAAGTCCAGGGCGATCCAAGGTGAGCTTGGAATCAGGGAGTTTTTATAGGGTGGATTGTGCCTACAGACCATGCCATGCTCAGTGAGAACAAAGGAAATTTGGAGCGGGACAAAAGCATTGGAAAAGGTCAGGTTTTACATGATTAGCTTAGCGCAGGATAACAATAGTGTAGCCAGTATGCAAATGGCTCAGCATTGAGAGGGTGCTGGCTCAGAGCCATACTTCTTTGTGTAAAGTCGTGCTTTGTGTAAAGTCTTGCAGGTGTGTATGCAAGAAATGGTCCCTGAAGCAACGGAGTGGCATTAATCTGCCTGCCTAAGTGGGGATTGGAATGTCCAACAGTTACCGGCCGCGCCTGTTTACATGCTTGTCCAGTGGCCCTTGCAAACACATGGAGCAGGGTTGCAGAGAAATGTCAAGTGAAGGCCAAATAAGTTTGATATCAAGGTGATATCTAGTGCTATCACTGGGCATGTCAGAACCGTGGTAACACTGTCTGCTATGGGGCAACATGGAGTGGCAGCAGCAATAGGGTCCATCTGGATGAAAGCCACTTTCCTTGGAAGCAAGAGAAGAGAGGAATAGTAGAACATGCATCAGGTGTCTGCATATTGGAAGAGAAAGAAGGTATGTTAGAACGCACTGTGGGGGGAGGGAAGGGTGGGTGAGACATGCAAGTGAGACGTGAAAAGCACAAGACGGAGGGATGATAAAGGAATAAGGTGAAGCAAGGGAGGGGAAAGGAGGGGAGGGAAATGTAAGAGATACAAGTGGCAGACTGCAAGAAGCAAGGGAAGAGAGCAAGAAGAAGACTGAAAGTGAGGCAAGGCAGAAGAGTGGTGCAGTTGTGGAGTGAGGAAGGAAACATGTGAAGGCCCAAGTTAAAGCAAAAGAGGGAGAGAGATGGAATGAAGAAATGGTGAAAAGTATAGTAGGCAGATGCAAGGAGAAAGAGAAATAGGCATGACATGAGACAAAATGTTCAAGCAAAGGGGGTGTGGTTTGTCAGTTTGTTCTTACTTTCCTCTGAATTTCCCTATAAATCAGATGGCTGTCATTCCCAGTGGCTTTTTGTGACATTTTCATTAATCTATACCTTTTACCCATCAGGGGAAAAAAATACTACTAGCAGTACACACACACACACACACACATACACACTACAGTGGTCTAATGAGAATAACATTAAATGTACCCATGCATGACAAATCATGATTATTGGCCATTTCCGCACGGGGTGAGGGAATTGCCCCATGACACTTCTCACCAGAGTTTTGGGCTCCCCGGTCCGGTCCACGTTTCTCTGGAGCAGTGCGTGGCCGCTGCTCCACACTGCTCTGGAGACGAAAATGGCGGCTTCCAGGCAGCCGAGGGTCTCGACCAACTGCTGAAGCTCGCCAGCCTAAAGCCCAGCCCCGGCAGATTGCAGGCTTGCACTGGGGCAAGCCTGTGAATCTGCATAAGGGAGCAGGCTCGCAGTGGCATGCTCCATGCTCTTGAAAGACTTGTTTTTAGCGGTCTTTCAAAAGCACGCTGGATGACGACTTGGGGTCATTCCAAAGCAGGCTGGGGTGTGGATCTACATTAAGTCCCTGGAGGACGCTTTGCCCCATGCTAAAAACCCCATGTGGAAATGGCCATTGTTAGCATTTATTTTACCACACTAGGCATTCCTATTTGCATTTTTCCAGGCACAAATTCATTTCATTTTGTTTATGTACCAGTCTGCATTTTTAACATGTCTCAAAAAAACTTTGTATGCATTTAGCTGAATATAATTGTATACATTCATATACTGCGTTTTCTCTAGCATATGCCTTTTTTCATATGTGGCATTCCTAATCTCAACATGTTGACTGCAAATTTTTTTTTCTACGTAGACCATCACATAAAATCCAAGTCATTCAGGAACTTAAAAAAAAAATGTTCTGGTTTCTGTTATTAGTTCAGGAAATGCAAATTAGGTTGGCTGATATTAAAATGTAAATTACTGTTCCAGCCTCAGTGGCAATGTCACCTTCATGAGAACTGCTGTGGATCATGGGGTTTGGAACCAGAATCACCTGAAATGGAGAGGAAAGAACAACTCACAAATGTGCAGTAGGTGGAATGTGCCAGTTGCTTCAACATCAGGTACAACTGAGAAAACACTGTTTGCATTTGCATTTAAAAAACTGATTATTTTTCAAAGCAACAAAACCCTGATGAGTTTTTTTGTTTTTTTAGAAAAAAGGTGTTCCACTTCTATGCATCTGACTATGTTGGCTGTCACTTTCTCAAAGAAACATCTGTTCGAGGACATCCAGAATTGTAGTCTACAAGCATAAATACTCATTATGTCAAGGAAAGTGGAGTAGCAAAATAGTGAGATTCCTCTTAGAGAATGTCTTTGGGATGATGATATGCAATTTTAAATGACATTTTATCATCTCCTGCCCTCAAGATGAAAACATCAATATAATACCCTACCTTTCTGTTTTCTATTTCAGTTATCTGCGGTGTGTATAAAAATGAGAAATGGCAGCTGGAACTTTGAAGATTTGTTTATCTGCATGGGAAAGAAGACTATGATAACATGTATTTTTCTCATTGTATGTGCAGAAACTGAAAAAGAATCCTTGCATTTGGATTCCCTGCAATGATATAATTCTGTTTTTTTAAAAAAAGGATTTTGATGAAATGGAAGTTACACTGAAGAGTGGGTTTCAAAAATGGCCTTTGCATTTCCCTCAGCCTTCCTTGAAGCATTTCAGCAAAGTCAAAACTAAGTAACTAGTAAATAGTTAAAAATAACTAGTTACTTTTCATTAATTAATTTCTCCAATAATAAAACTTACTCTTGAATGTAACATGCTGAGTGATAATGTCAGTCCTCTTGTCTTATAATTGGAACTTTTACTTTTATGTCTATGGAGGTGGAGAAAGAGTTATCATATTCCTTGTACTGGCTCTGTGCCATGTGTTGTTAATTTTTTTAAAAAAAAGACATACAGATATATTTTCAAGGTCACTAAAAGCAATAAACTACTTGTTACTGTAAACATAATTACATATCAGAACTAGAACTCTAATTACTTTTTTAAAAATAACTTTCCAAACTCTGAGCTTGGAATGTACTTGCTTTCATTTTAAAAATGAGCTGCTCTCTAGCACACTTTCCATTTTTCCCAACCTTCTCCTGAAATGCCCATAAGCAGATATGGTGTCATGATTACCTCCTATGGACAGAAAATGAGAAAGATGGAAAATGGCCACTGGTTTGATACAAATAAAATTTGACCTGGTGAAGAAAGCTACCAGCTCCCAAGCCAAAGGCTGCATTTTTTTTTATTTTTTTTTTTTGTTAAGGTCCTTTAACACACACATAAAAAAAAATATGTATTTGTATATGTATATGTTTATATGTATCTGAATAGTCACCCATCACTTCAGGGACTCCATAAGCAATCTCTACCAGCTCCCTGCATTTCCTAGAATGCCTAGGAAAGACACCATAAAATTCTCCTATGTCTATTCCAGGAAGTGTGGGAATGGAAGAGACCAATGGAATGCTACACAGCACTACTAAAATTGGGTTGTTGCTTTTTAGAGATTAAACCAAAAGCATTCCTAACCCATGGCTACCCTATAAATTTTTACCCCACTCCCAAAATTTCTCAGAAAGTTCTTCCTTTCGCTATTTTCACAGTCATTTATGTTCATCCTTCTTCCTGGAAATGGTTAAAAATAGATAGCAGGGAGGATTGCCAGATTAACTAAACAATTTGATTCTGCACTGGTTTAAGAAGATTCTCTGGTCCTTGTCAAGATCTTACTTCCCCACATATTGTATTTCTGTGGGTATATCTTTTTGTTTCATTGTTTTGGTGGGGACTATCAAGCAAGTGATTGTTCAGTCATAGAGTTAACAGATGATGCCACTGAGAAAAGGCAGCAGATGATTGCATGAGAAGAGAAATAGAAGACAAACAAAGGACCAGATCTTTGTTGAGAGCAATCTATATGCAGCAGAAACTGGATTGATGTAAGCTAAGGATGCAATTCTGTACAGTGTTTCTTCTCAAAGGTAGCAATGACTAATTTCATCAGTCTTTTTCCTGCCACAAGAAACAATTCACAATTTGGGACTTACTCTGCACAACATTTTCACATGGTTGTTTTGCATAGGAAAAAAACACACATTTTCTGTGCAGAAAAGAACATTTTTGTGTGGAAAATAATACTTCAATACAAAAATATTAATTTCTGTACAGAAAATGCTGTTTTCTGCACAGGAAATAGTATTTTCTATGCAGATCAACCATGTGTGAACGTTACACAGAATAAATTCCCAGTTACAGTATTTTCTGTGTAGGAATTAATATTGATGTGCTGAAATATTATTTTCAGTGTAGACAATGATGTTTCTGGCAGAGAAAGAGCTGTTTTCTGAACAAGACAACCATATGTAAATTTTGTGCAGAATAAGTCCTATATTATGAAGGTTCCCATCAGGTCAGGATTCTTCTCATCTGGGTTTCACAATACTCAAAAGAAAATTTTTGAAATTTTAAAAAATTCTTTCTATTCCTAATGTAAGCAGACTTCGTTGGGGAAATTGAAAAAATATTTGAATATTGAGAGACCTTGGTAATGAGACTCTCAATCAGCAGAGTATTTTAGTAACTGCACAAAAACGGAAGTTGAACAGATCACCAGTCCCACTTCTGTAACACCACCCCAAACACACTTAATCTAGCTCAAAATAAACACAAAAACAGTTTGGTTAAAAATATAAAAGAGTTTACTCACAAAATCTTGTACATAGTCTATACAGGTTCAATTCTTGAAGAAGGTAGGAAGAAAATTAAGCACTCACATATTTGCTGCCAATGATCCCTGTTGGGAGATCTCAGAGCATTCTTTCAGGTCAAAAGGTGAAGGCAAAAAGGGGGAATAAATGGCAAGAGAACCTTTTAAAGAACAAGGAATGTGTACGTGCTGGAGGAAGAGGTGTTAACCAACAAACAGGAAGTTCTCTCTAGGCTATCTCTCTATGCTTACAATAGACATGCAAACAAACTAGCCATTTAATTAGACATGCAAAGGTTGCCATTCCCAACAGACTTGACATAAGAAGGGATTTTCTTTTTAAAACTAACAATTTAAAGTGTGATTTCTGTTTGAAGAGCAGTGGTATGTATGACCTACAAGCTGCACATGGGAAATCTAGTTTGACCCAAATAGCACATCTTTAGACAACTAACTGTCTATGTTACATAGGGAAGGAAGTTTCCTAGAATGGTCATGTGGGTGAGCAAAACCTGGGAATGTTGTCAAATATTTGAAGCATGCCCCATTGTAAGGCCATTTCCACACCCTACCTTATATTGTCGTTCTCCACTGGTGATCCTGGCAGTGGCTGGCTCCATGTTGAAGGATGTGTGACAGACATGCCGGGCACTTTCCCAGGCTGCGCTGGAGCAGGAAGCACCTCCATCATGTTTCTGATGCTTCCACAGGCCAGGCAACTGCGGGATGGTCATGCGATCATGGGCCATTGACAGGGAAAACCTATCAATCTGCGATCATGCCACTTGGTGACAGGAGAAGGACTGGACCATGACTACATCATGCAGAAGCATCATTGAAGTACCACTCTTCTCCTGTCCCCACACCAGGATGAGAGGCACTTGTAGAAAGGGCCTAAGTTATTTAGATTTTATAACCCTTTACCTATCATGACTCCCAGAAAGAATCCTGGCTTCTATGTAAGACAAACAATTCTCTTACATTGGGATGGACTATGGTCCATGTTGGCCTCCCGAGTCCTTATTTGCCCCCATTTATCACGATTACCAACAGAATGGTGATGGTGCAATCCCTCCTGCAAACGTTTTCACATTTTATTTTCAATGCAGGTGGCTGACACCCCATACATTGGCAGGGCTCGACGATACAAGAAGACTCTCTGGCACCCTCCTGCATGGCAGCGAGACGCCATCCCATTTCTCCTTCAGCACTTCTCAGATGAAAATTGAGGCAGGTATGACTGAACAACCTCAAAATGTGTTCAAAGGATTGTGGCCAGGCCAGATAATAGAAAGGCAAACTATTATGAACAAAGATCCTAATGGTTTTCTACGAAGGTGTCTATAATGCCTGCAGCCTTTTATAGGAACTGAAATCAGTTTGGATCTGGAGGCAATATGATGAGACACCAACTGATAATAAGTGAGGCTCTCTGTTGCAAAAACTCTCACTGTTTTGCACTAGTCTGGAAGATCCAGTAAATCTCTCCCTACAGGTTAGCCTTTATTCCTGTATAACAACTCTGGAATTCTCATGTGCACACAGGCACACAGGATTAATAGAATGAAAGGCAGAGAAAAGAAGAATAGCAAAACTAACTCTTAAACAGTAAGGTTTATGGAAATTGCAGAAGCAAACAAAAATCAGAATTGAAATGAGGATATATATTTTCAAACCAGGGATGCTTTTCTGCAATATTGATCATATTTTAAGAAAATTAGAGGTGGTGAGTGAATCTAAAATACATTTGGGGGGAAAATCTAGGTGTCTGTGTGAGGTAAGCCCACCGTTCAGAAGACTGAAAGGAGATCTTTTTAGTTTAAGATGCAAAGGGGATATTCTCAAGGAAAACCTCTCTTAGTTGTCCATCTCCCCCTGCTTTGCACCTGCTGTGTGTATTCCTTTTGCTAACTGCAGGAAGCAATTCATAATCACATAATACAAGCCCCACATGGCTGCAACTGCAGTTCCTGATTTGCTTCTGTTATGATTAGGAAAAGTAAGACTCCAGCACTTCCACTCCTTTCCACAGTGTGCCCTAGCTAAGTTACTTTGTAATTTTTAAATGGAGAGAGAGAGAGAGAGGGAGGGAGAGGGAGTTACTTTGTACTTTTGAACTCAAAGCTTACAGCAATTAAAGCAAGGGGAACATTGTGGAACATTGGGGGGAAAAGAACAGCTGTGAAAGTGGGAAGGCTGACAAATAGGTTGAACCAGGACAGTTGTAGGTGACCACTAAATAATTTTGGTGGTGGCAGAAGCCTTGGTGATGGGGTAGCCTCTAATTAATTTGAGACTAGCCAATAAATGCTCTTTTCTGGGGAACTCCATACACTTGTTTGAAGATATTCTTCACTTCAAACACAGGGGAAGGGAAAAATTTATTTCCTGTTTGGAGGGGAAAAAAACTTTCCGGCGATAAAATGACTTGGAGAGTGCCAAAAACAAAACAAAAAAGATCTCTGCCATGCAAACTAGGGGGTGTTGGGAACAATGAAGCCAAATGAAAATATCAAATTTGGGGAAGGTGCAATGGGGGGTGCAGCCCTCTAAGAGAGGGAGGAGGCAATGAAGCTCCCTAATCTACAACAGTAGCCCATCCCCAAGAAAACTATTTTCATCATTTGGGGCAGGGGGAAGAAAGCATCTTCGAGCACTAGTGGTACAACTCCAAGTTACATGAGAACTCTTCAGTGATGAAGATTCAAAGGTCTTTAGGAAATTTAGTCAACCATTTAGCACATTATATGTCTTTTATATTGTGTCTGTGTAGTAGGTATTAATTGAGAGGTTCTTCAGTTATCTACTGCTGTACTAGTTAAAATGGACAGGTTGCTAGTATGTGGTTTTATTTGCTTTTGAGACTGCAGCAAAGCAATTCAGTTGTTATACAGCATGGATTTATGGATTTGTCCACCCCCATTGAGCTAAAAAATCACCTGAGTTCAACCCGTCATTGTTGCAAATAGAACAAAGATCATCTATGGCACTCTGCTATACCCATCGAATATTAGATGATGCTCAGTGGGTGAACACTAGGGAAAAAAGACACTGCTGCACTGGACAAAGCTCACACAGTATCCAATTTCATTCTTGAGATGAAAAGGAGCTGAATGCTTAAAAGAGAGGTTGCACACTCTCTTGACAATCAACAGAGAGGTATTGATCACACTTGAGGCTTCAGGATCTTGTAATTAAAAGGGCAGAGAGTTCTAACGTGCTTCTCCAAAGAGACAGAAGTCCCTGTTTCAATAAAATATTTTCAAAGTGTTGCTAGCTGCTAGGTCTTTGCTTTCCTTGGGACTGTGTAAATTACATTGTAAATGTCAGAGAACAGAGATTTCTTGCTTTTAAGACTCAAATATGATCACATACAAGTCCTTTTCTCTTTCTCTCTTCTCTCTCTCTCTCTCTGTATCCGAGTGTGTGTGTGTGTGTGTATGTGTGTGTGAGAGAGAGAGAGAGATTTCTGATTAGCATGATATAAAACCAAACGAAAGGAGCAATTCTTAACAGAATGTACTGACTTCTCCATCCTAGTTTATTTCACAAGCATGACAAAAGACTTTTGAAATTTCTTCTCTGTCTCCGTTGTGTCTGCAGGGAGCTGACCAGCAGTGGTTGGGGATCCTTTACACACAGGCCCAAGAGAGAAAAATGCAGATTACTCAACAGCCTGACGTGAACAATTTGCCCAGTACTTTGCAGATAAAATCACTCAGATTCCATCTGACTTGGAATCTATGATTCATACAAATCCAGTGTGTGTAAATCTGGCTTCTGCTTCTCCAGTGATAAGGGATACTTTTCGATTTGCATAACCCAATGATGTGGACAAGATTCTTGGAGATATGGGAGCTACCACATGTGATTTAAATCTAAATGGATTATCTAAATCCATTTCAATCTGGTTTCAAGCCTGGCTATGGGACAGAGACTGCTTTGATCATCTTGGTGGTTGAGCTATGCTGGGAACTAGACAGGGGGAGTGTGTCCTGATTGGTTCTGCTGGGCCTCTCTGCAGCTTTCAGTACCATCAACCCATCAACCATAATATCCTGCTGGGCCACCTCACTGGGATGAGACTGGGGGCACTATTTGTTTCTTCCTGGGAAGGTGAACCCAGAAGGTGGTGCTGTCATGGGCTTCCAGGACCTAGACTCAGACTCAGAGTCTGAGGCAGCAGAACTTGCTCTGAGCCCTGACACAGAGACTGCTGCAGCAGAACCTGCAGAGCAGACTGTACCCCCACCCACCCCAGGAACAGAAGTGTCAGCCCCAGCAGGGAGCTCTGCTCACTCTGACACAGAGAATGATCTAGCTGTACCTACCTTCACTCAGTGTAGACACCAAAAGGGTCTCCTGCATCGCTCCGAGCAAATTTATGCCAAGCACCAATTAATCAAGCACCAGCTGCACTGATCCTGGAGCCTATAAGAACTGAGCCTTTCCCTTCTAGCCTTTGTCAGCAATCAATTGACCATTTCTCCCATGCATGCTTGTTTGTTTCCCTTGCCTGCGTTTCTGCCTGACTTGTGTTTATATTGCCTGCTGTTGATTTATGGACATTGCTGAGATTGTTATTTGCTTCTCATTTGTAAGGTTGTTTTCTTCCTGAAGTAAACTGACTGCTTAAGTTACTGCTGAATTTTTGACCTGTGTTTGTTATCAGCTTCTCCTGGCTGCCAGCCCAGACCAAGCTTGGACAGGTGAAGTGGGACTCTAGTTAGAACCCTTGACTATAGGGTCTCTTGGGGTTTGGTTCCGTCCCCTATGTAATTTAAAATCTACATGAAACTGCTAGGCACTGGGGTTCAGTGCCCTCAGTATGCAGATGAAACTGAACTTTATTTCTCCTTCCCACTGTTATTTCGACCATGGCACCCTCAGTGAGGACCCCCAGATATCCTTTTGATATCATTTAATTTGGCCTTAGCTGGACTGGTTAGTGATTACCTCATTTCACGTGTTTGCAAAGTTCTCCGGATAAGCACGGACAGAGAAGCGGCCGTTAATGGTTTGCATTCCATTTTTCTTTGTAGCCAGCACCCAAAACTCTCCTGAACCTTTAGGGAACTTCCCACCACGGACTCCTCAATAGCCATATGGCTCTTAGGCAAACTACTCTTGTAAGTTGGGCCATTAACGTCTCGGCCAAAGGTATTGTTTCCACACTCAAATCCCATCACGTGCTACCTGACCTCACCAAATCCTTTTGTCCAGCACCAAAACCCCTTTTGTTCCCCTTTGAGACTGCCATAGCAGAAAGGCATGATCTTCCCTATAAAAACCCCTCACTTTTAACCGATCCTTGGATCACCTTCAACTGCCACCCCGCCTTGCCGTCGGTGTGTTTAAGGGACTCCCCTCAGCGCCCCACGCTGAGCTTTCTTCTCCGAATCTCCAGCCTCTCCCCAGGACTATGGAACATGTCGTATTGCCTCCCCTACAACTCTCTTTCTTTTCTAAGTTAGTTAGTCTGTGTCTGTCTTCTGTGTTTGTTCTTAATAAAGCATTGTCATTGTTTGGGAACACCTTGTCTAGTCACTCTCTAACCCAACGCTGTAGACATAGAGTGAAAGATCTCGCTTCGTTACCCTGCCTCTCGTTAGCAAAACAGTGCTCTCTAATTTCCCCAAATTTGGTTTTGATTGGCAAGTGGGCACCCCTCACGGGACACCCCCAGTTTTCAGGGTATCACCACCACAAGCCAAAGAAGCTGTTTTGTTCCTAAACCAGTGCCTGTCATCAGTAATGGACTGGATGAGCAGGGGTGGGGGGAGCTTAATCCAGACAAGGATTAATCAATTATAAGACAGATAGGGTGTTACTATGATTATGATATGTCTGGTGAGAGCACTAGATATCCTTTTGATATCAAATAATTTGGCCTTTGCTTGACATTTCTCTGCCACCCTACTCCAGGTGTTTGCAGAGGTCCACCGTACAAGCACATATTAGGCATGGCCATTAATGGTTGACATTCCAGACCTCATTTAGGCAAGCAACTTAAGCCTCTCCGATGCTTCAGGGAAAAACCTTCTTGCAAACCGGCCTTGCTTAGTGTGACTCTGGACAAAGACGCACAGCCAAGTGCTGAGTCATTCCTTTATGTTGGACCATCAGCATACTAGCCATACTATTGTCATCCAGCGCTAAGCTCATCATGCAAAACCTGACCTTTTTCAATTCCTTTGTCCAGTTCCAAAATTCCTTTGTTCTCACCGAGCATGGCATGGCTTGTAGGTGAAATCCACCCTATAAAAGGTCCCCATTTTCTAGTCCTCCTCGGAACACTCCGAACTGCTATCCCGCCTTGCTGTCGGTTTGTCCAGCGAGTCGCCCCCTCAGTGAACTGCGCTGAGCTTTCTTCCCCTCCATCTCCTCTTCTCTCCAGGACTACAAGGCCAGCTGCCGTATTACCCATTCCTCAAAGCTCTCTATTTCTATTTCTCAGTTAGATAGTGTATGTCGTGTCTTTTGTGTTGTCTACAATAAAATATTATTTGTTACTTTAAACTTGTCTAGCCGCTCTCTGACCTGACGCTGTATATGTAGGGTTAAAGATCCTAGCTAAAGTTACTCTGCCTTTCATTAGCTTAAGAGAGTGCTCGAGCTTAATTTCCCCATCTTGTGCTTTTATTTGGTTATTTGGGCGCCCCTCCCAGGACCCCCAACATACAGGGTAACAAGGGAAGATGGAATGCAGCCTGTGTTAGATGGGATTACACTGGGGGTGATCCTGGATTCAACTCAGCCTGGAAGTCCAGGTTTCAGCAGTAAACAAGAGTACATTTGCACTGTTATGGCTTGGATACCAGCTGCACCCATTCCTTGAGATGTCATATCTGGTCATGGCAACACATACCTTGATTACATCCCAGTTAGATTACTGTAATGTACTCTACATGGAGTTGCCTTTAAAGAGTGCTTGGAAACCTCAGCTGGTCCAAAGAGCTGCAGCTCCATTGGCGGCTGATTTATTTCTGGGAAAAATTCAAAGTTCTGGTAATGACCTTTAAAGTTCTATGTGGCCCAGGTCCAAATTATCTGAAGGACTATATTCTCAAAGCTTAGGCTTTAAGATCTGTTGGAAAGGCCCTTCTCTTTGTCCCACCATCCTCACAGATGGGAACATAGGAGGGGGTTTTCTCAGTGGCCGCTCCCAGAGTCTGGAACTTCCTTTCCAGACAAATCAGACTGGCACCCCCGTTCACTTTCTTTCTGCATTTAAGTAAAGACGTTTTTAATCTGAAAGGTGTTCAATGTGTGATTATGACCTGTCTGATAAAAGGTGACAGATACTGTAAATTGTGCTTACGTTGCTGAACTTATGGATGTTTGAGTTTTTAATTACGTATTTTAACTTTGTTTTAATTCTCCTTGATTGTTTAATTGGCTTTTAACTTTTGTACGCCATGGTTTTTAACTATGTCTTTTAAATTGTTGTAAGCTCGGTTTGAGTCCTGACCTGGGAAAAGGCAGGTATTAATAATAATAAAAATAATAGAAGTTATTTCCCCACAACAATGAGAGTAGGATGAGCTTATGTAGCTTCAGCCATGGATGAGATCATTCTGTTTTTGCAGATCAAGACCTGGGGGGGACAGAAAAACAAAGGCTGAATTCGCACAAAATGGTTACACATCTGAACTAGAGTTCAGCTGAAATTTCTCAAAGTGTTTTCTAGATTGTGGCTTAACAGTCATGGAACTAAAAACACAAGTCTAAAACATTGTGATGGGATAGATGACACTGTTTGTGCCTTGAAAAATGGGTGAGAGTTTAATTTGGGTTATTTTAGAAAAATATAACAATTTTCCAAAATTTGCAATTTTTTTTCTAAATTAAATGACAAAACTTATATTCCTTAAAAGGAACAAGTCTGTACAGAAAACAAGAATTCAGATTCACACATCTAAGAAGGGATTTTGAGCTCTTAATTCTTTAATACCTGGGTTTCAATCAAGCATTGAATTGCCATCTCCCCACCACCACACACATATTGCTCCCCCTGCCCTCCACTGAGAAATTCCTCAACTTTACCTGGCAGACAGATATAATTCAGTCCTCTCCCACTGCTGGGTGTAGATGTACTGCTTGCATTCTTTTGTCATTCTTGAAAAAAATAAGAACAGGAAAATCCAAAAATTCTTTAATAAACTTAATAGAAAAAAGGGCAGATTAAGAAAACCAGAATGTGGCAAAAAAGCAAAACTGACAGATTCATCCACCTCTACCTGCTTCTCCTGCTTGTTGCTGTGGGCCTTCAAGCCATTTCTGACTTATGGTGACATGATGGCAAATCTATCATAGAGTTTTTGTGGCAAGATTTGTTCATTAGAGGTTTGTCATTGCTTTCATATGAGGCTGAAAGAGTGTAATATGCTCAAGGTCACGCAGTGTATTATCATGGCTGAGCAGAGGTTCAGACCCTGTTCTACCAGCCTCCTAGTCAAACCACTCAAACCATTCTACTACACTGGCTCTTCTAATACTGCAACTATCAAACCAATACTTAAATACTAAAGCTCCAATCTTCTATTTCATTTCCTGCAACTTCAGAAATATGTTTTGAATCTCTGACAACATATTATAAGCTGGTTACATATTATTTCAACCAAAGTTGTAGCACAGCAGTTTGGGATGTGGTATCAGGACTTGGAAGGTCCACGTTCTAGTCCCCATGGAGCCACAAAATCCAGTGGATGACTTTGGACCAGTCACTTCCTCTCAGCTTGACCTATTTTGCAGAGTTGTTCTGAAGGCACCTTAGGAAACTCTGGAGTCACTCATGCCACCTAGAACCAAAGGGAGAAAAGACCGGATGTAACTGTAACTCAGGTATAAATAATAAATAAAGCAAGATATACCGTTTGGGGTTTAGATCAGTGGAAGAAAGATGACAGAAGATGACATAAATAAAGCACAAAGAGCTTTCAGCAGTGTGTAAGACTAGTGAAACCCTAAGACAGTGATCTTTGTGGGGTGGACACATCTGTAAAAGAAATAGGTACAAGTGTGAGCTGTTCAGAGACATCATGACAGCCTGTGAGGCTTGAGAAAATTCCTTTAGCTGTTAGACAGAATACAACATCTGAGAACAGAGTCAAAACTTTCAACCTTCATGAAAGAGAAATGATTTCCCAGACAAAGGTGTGTAAACTTACTTGGACATTTTATTCCTCCTCTTTTGCCTCAGCATTTCCAAGCCATGGGAGAAGGGGGAGGTATTTTCCTGTACCTGCTCTGATTAAAATCATCAGCTTCATTGTGTTCCCACCCTGCACAAGAAAAGGGCTTGGTGCTTCTGGAGAATGCAGGGCCTCAGCAGGGTTTGTGTGTGTCATTTCACCATGAACTGGGAATCCTCACAACAGGTGCAGCAGAGAAATATCTTTTATCTGCTATAGTGCATCATCTGTACTCTTTAATCATCATTATCTTCAGTAAAAATTTCTTGTACAACCAGTGTCACTATTTTAAAAAATATATGTATTTCCACATTGAATTGGGAGTAAGTTTTCACTCCCAAACCAGTCAAAAACCTCCCTTCCAATTGGCCATAAAGAGCACTTTAGGTCTCCCACATGCTGAACCACCACCAAATTAAAAAAAAAGAAAAAAGAAAAAGAAATAAAAGCTGAAAAACTCATAATAACTGCAATGTTATAAGTAAGGCCATTTCTGCATTAGCTTGTTATAGCATGATGATTCCACTTTCAACATCCTCTGGAATCCTGGGATTTGCAGTTTTGGGAGGGGCCAGCTGGCCCCTCCCAAAACTGCAAACCCCAGGATTCCAGAGGATGTTGAAAGTGGAATCATCATGCTATAACAGGCTAGTGTGGAAGAGTCCTAAGAAGGAATGCTGTGCATTCCGGATAGGCTGTATTTACTTTGATAGGTCACTACAGAGGTCTTCATAATGCTTTCATGAATTAAAAGAATGCAAAAGAAAGTAGCAGACAGTAGTACATGTGCCCACATTCCAGCCCCTAAGTTGCCCATGTTCAGTGACAGCAGGAAACAGGCCCTATAAGCTAATATCTATAAGTGCATTGGGTTTCTCCAGCTAATGAGGGTCTGGATTTCCAATGAGGTGGGGGAGGGGTGCATACACATCCAGGGAGAACTCAGTAACTGGGTCAACCTGGAAAAGACAGGTCTAGTGGGCTTCACACATTCTTTGAAAAATGAAAGGGCTCAGAGGTGTAGAATAGTTGCATGGTAATAAAGAAAGAGTGGATGGGGTTTCTTTTGAAAGCCTATGAAGAAGAAGACCAAAATTGTGCTGTAACTTCAGTCTTCTTGTTTCTTGCTTGCTTCTCCCTATGAATCAAAGCAAAGAACAACAATAAATTAAGGCCATTTCCACCCTACGCTGGTATAGTGCTATTATTGCAGTTTCAACATCCTGTGGAATCCTGGGGTTTGCAGTTTAGGGAGGAGCATTTAGAATTCTCAGCCAGAGAGCTCTTTGGCCTCAGTGAACTACAAACCCCAGGATTCCACAGGATGTTGAAAGTGGAATAATAGCATTATAACAGTGTAGTGTGGAAATGGCTTAAAATACAACAGATTGGACAAATAACACCAGTTAAAAACATATAAAGGCAATTATTCGTAACAAGAGAGTGTTAGATTTGGATTCTGGGAGGCCACAGTTTGAATTGCTGTTCAGCTAGAGAAACTCACTGGGTGACCTTGGGCAAGTCACATGGGCCATTTCCACATTACACTCTTATAGTGTTATTATTCCACATTCAACATCCTGTGCAATCCTGGTGTTTGTAGTTTACTGAGGCCAAAGAGCTCTCTGGCTGAGAATTTTAAATTCTCCTCCCTAAACTGCAAACCTCAGGATTCTATGGGACACTGAAAGTGGAATAATAGCACTATAACAGTTTAGTGAGGAAATGGCCATGGTCTCAGCCTTATAACTGACACAAAAGCACATAGGAATAGTGGGGAAATCATAGAAGACTCCCCAGTGTTTTGAATAACTTGCAAAATTCTGTTGTCTCTGTTTCGTAACATGCATGTTTCATGTTTTCTGAAACTTCTCTGAAAATATAGCCCTTTAAGTCAGTTATTTGCCTAAATTTACTCAGTACTGAAAAGTTATTTCCTGGAGAAGTCATGATCTAATAACCAATAATTTAGCTCCTTTAGCATATCTACACAAAGAAAGCCAAGGCAAAGAAATTGTCTTTAGACTTTGAAAGAGTTCTCTGTAGCTTTTGTGTGATTAATCTTCATTTGCTATCCCACCTGCAGTACTTGTCCCAATTAATTGAGTATTGCTATTCTGATATTTACACTATTACAAACAGGATTTGCAGCTTTCTTCTCTTTAGTGCAAATGGGAGGTAACTGAGCTAATCTGTATTAACCTTCATGTTAAACAACAAACCCCATCACTGGCCTTTTGAAGAGAAACATTCCACAAGCTGTCATCAGCTCCAGCATCTTACTCTGGCTTTATGAGTCTTCATTTCTACCACTGTCAAATTAGTGACATTTCTAGCATGCTTAGTTTGATGCACCCTCACAAAGAAAAAGCAAGTACAAAGCTGCAACCAAGTGATTCTCTCTCTCTTTAAAAAAATTCAGCTCTGCTTATGTTACTGTCATACTAGACACACAATTCTTTTCTAGCTCTTCATAACCAGAAGATTTCCAGGTTGCATCAAAGAAGTATAAAAGGTGGTATGGCAAAGAAAATTCACTTATCTCAACTATAGATCAGACACCTGCATCTAACTCCTTTCGAGCTTCAGTGAAAACTGAATGAAAGTCAAAGCCATTTTGCTAGATGTTGCCAAGAAATAAGATTGTTTTCAAAAACACAATTGTATGCTAAGCAATATCTGACCCAGTGGCAGAAGGTCCAGGTTCAACCCATGGTAACTACAGAATAAACATACCCAACTTCATAAATTGCTCTAGATAAGCCTTGGTTTCCAGATATCAGGTCATCTTGATCACCTTTCCCTGGTCATGTTCCAGCTTGTCAATATCCTTCCTGAACTGGGGTACCCAGAACTGGACACAGTATTCCAGGTGTGATCTTACCAAAGCAGAATAGAGTGGTACTATCACTTCGTTGACCTAGACATTATATTCCTGTTGATGCCGCTCAGAATCACATTCGCTTTTTTAGCTGCCACATCACACTGCTGACTCATGTTCAGCTTGTGGTCAACCAAGACTTCTAGCTCCTTTTCACATGTACTGTTGTCAAGCCAGATGTCACCCATTTTATATCTGTGCACGTCATTTTTTTCTCCCCAAGTACACTTCTCCCTGTTGAAATTCATTTTGTTAATTTTGACTCAGCACTCCAATATGTCAACATCATTTTGAATTTTATTCCTGTCCTCTGAGGTATCAGCCATCCCCTTAATTTGGTGTCATCTGCAGATTTGATAAGCATGCCTTCTATTCCATCATTTCTAAGGCATTTCTAAGAACAACTGTGGGCCCCGGAAGGAACCCAGAAGCACCCCACTGGTCACTTCCCTCCAGGATGAAGAGGAACCATTGGTGATCACGCTTTGAGTTGGATCAGTCAACCAATTATTATTCTACCTGATAGTACCACTGTCTAGCCCACAGTTCAACAGCTTGCCTTCAAGAATATCACATCAAAAGCCTTACTGAAATAAAGATATGCCACATCTACAGCATTCCCCTGATCTATTAAGCTTGTAACTCTATCAAAAACACAGATAAAATAAAATTAGTGTGGCATGACTAATGTTTATTGGTTCTTATTAATCACAGCATTTCTTTCTAAGTGTCCACAGAGTGATTGTTTAATGATCTGCTCTGGAAACTTTCCTGGAACTGATGTCAAGCTGACTGGGTGGCAGCTGCTTCAGTCCTTCCCTCCCCCCACTTTTTGAAGAAAGGGGCAACATTTGCCCTCTTCCAATCTTCTGGAAACTCTCCTATCCTCCAAGAATTCTGTCAAGATGATTGACAATGGCTCTGAGATTCCGTAAGTAGTCTTGGATGCAGTTTATCCAGCCCTGAAGACTTGAATTCATTTAGAGTAGCTAGGTATTCCTTTACTACCTCTTTAACTATCCTAAACTGTTCAAGAGCACTTTTTTTCCTTTCAGGAGAAGGACAAAGAAAGTATTGAGCAATTTGGCTCACAGTGAATGACAGGTTTTAAAATATTGAAGAAATTTTCAGCACAGCTTTAAATGAAGACATAAGTGTATTGGAATATACATCTACATATGGATGTTTTCAGTAGTTATGTGCATTCAAAAAGACATCTATATTATCACATTCTGTATACATAGGAATTACATTCCAAAATACATCCCAATAGTAACATGAATATAATGTGTGAATCCAATAATACGTGTATATTTAGCAGTACAATGCTACAAATATCTGCTCAGAAGTAACCCTTATTGAGTTCCTTATAGAGCCAAGGTAGAAAATCTCATTGCTTCATGTAACCAAACTTTGGTAGAATTCTTATCAGCCTTGCCTTGAAAGAATTTGGATGTAATGTGCTAAAGATGAAAAACTCATTTGTCTTCACTCCATGTACTCCATGCAAGCAATGCAGCTTACAATCAACAGGGCTTAGAAACATGGTCTTGAGGGGGGACATTGGGATAAATTGGGGATTTCCCTGTATGGGAGCGGGGACAATTGCCTACCCACAGAACACCATGCCTGGAAACAGGTATGGCTTGTCTGTTAACTTCTCTATAGGGAATGAGAGAATAATGTGGAGGAGGAACTCAATGATTAGAAAGAGTGGGTACCTAAGAAAGAGTGGGTGGCTCCTAGGTTTTCTTATTTATGCTGCAGTCATAGAGTGCTTTGAAGGATTCTTTGGTTCCAGCATTATTGTTGGGTCTGGTCCGAATTCTTTTTCTTTTCTTTTTGCTTTTAGGTGGCATTTTAAGGAGTAGAGGGGATAAGCCTAGATTACAATCAGGAGGTTATTTCAGTAGCTGTGTTACCCTGATTTCTGGGGTCCCGGGAAGGACACCTCAATGTGCTTATAATGGGGAATGGGAATTAGCAAGAGCACTGCTAAGCAATACAAGAGGCAGGGCAACCTAGCAAGATCTTGAACCCAATGTCTACGGGGTCAGGCCGAGTCAATGAGCAAACAGAAGTAAATAATAATTGTTTCTTTATTTTTGATAAACACAGTCAAAACATATGTATGCAAACACACTCACACGGACCTATCGAAAGAAAGGTAGGAGTTGAATAGAGGGTTTTGAGAGGGATTTTAGCATAGGAAATACTACCTGTCCTGAAGCCCAGGTAGTCTGAAGAAAAGTCCATAGAGATTCTCAGCACGTAGAACTGAGGGAAAGACTCGTCGAATGAAGTGGCAGCAAGGCGGGATGGAAGCCAGGAGCAATCCAAAGAAGCACTCAAAATCAGGGGGTCTTATAGGGGAAAAATGTGCCTGTAGGCTAGTCCATTCCCAGGGAAAACAATGGGTTTTAAACTGGAGACAAAGCCTCCAAAAGGTCAGTATTTTACATGATTGAATTATGACAGCGTTATCAATAGAGTAGATAGTATGCAAACACGAAGTGCTTGACAGTTGAGTATTCAGCTCGTCAAGCTGCCTGCTCGGGGCAGGGAGTCTTTTGTAAACAGCGTGCATACATAATATGATCTTAAAAGAGTACTTGCTTGGAAGTCTCCTAAAGCAGCAGTCTGGCTGTTACTGGCCTGCCTGGATCTGTTTTGAATGGTTCAGCTATTTTCGGCCGTGCCCGTGTGCATGCTTGTCCGGGGGCCTCGCAAGCACATGGAGTGGAATGGGTAGCGAAGGCCAAGATATCAAATGATATCTAATATACCATGAGTCCGGACTTGAAACTACAGTAACAGCTGTTAGTCAGTCACCATCTTGTCCTCCTGTTGGTCTTTTGCTTTCTTCTAATTCACACCAAACATTTTGAACTACTGGGCTTCTCCCTGGATACTGGTTTCTACATGGACCAGCCACCGCTGGGGAGGGGGGTGGTGTTTGGCTTTTGGTTCTGCTTTTGGAAACTTTAGTGCACTGTTCACCTACCTTACCTGCTTAGGTATACAAATTGATATCACTCAACAGTTTTACCTCTCACAAATGTCAAATTGTAAGGAAAATCACTCTGCAAGCGTTGCAGGAGCTAGTTGGTAATCTTGATGTTACATGCTCCTGGTGGGGCCCTCCTGCATTGATTTCATGATAGAGGGCCAGGGCTGCATGAACTCAACCAAAGACACAGGGTTACAGCTCATACAAGGGCCAACGTGGAGGATTAGAGTGACTTTCTACTCCATTTTAATGAAGCTGCAGAGGACCTTCACAAGTCAATTTACTTTACAGAGAAATGGTGCTAGCATTTGTTTGTTTGTTTGCTTGTTTGTTTGCTTGTTTGTTTTGGTGTCACAAATGTGAGGTAGCTCTTGAAGTTTTTCCAAATGTGGTAACAGTTTGGTCATGGCTGCTGAATTCACACTTTGTCAATCCATTCTTGGTTACAATATGGCCCTGGTCAGTGTCATTAATTTCTCACCTCTAGATCCCTTAATGACATGTGCTTGCCCCAAGTCTCTACAGCTCCAATGTCTTGTTGATACAATCAGATTTAGTAGTTTCATCAGCTGACTCTGACAGTCCAGTCAGTATCAGAGCACTTTCCAGCAAGACTGTGACTGCTTGATGGAGTGAGGCCATGAGGGATGTTGCTGGTGAGGATCTTTCCTACCAATAGTTGGAGCACTTCCAACAGCTTGTTCCAGATGCAGACTTTGGTCCTATCCATATGCCCACAGACCTGTGGAGCTTTAGAGGGATGAGACTGTCTGGGTCACTAGTCCCTTCACAAACCAGGAAGGAGTTTGAGTTTAGGTTGTCTAACAGGCTGCAGGTTTCATGGCCTATTCACATGTTTCTTTGAGAGGTGGGGGGTCTGACTCTGAAGTCCATCAGGACTATGCTGTCAGCATTGGCTTTCACTGCTAAAGCTCAGGGGTATGAAGATACTACCTGTAAATTCAGGGTGCACAAGTGATTGGAACGATGGACCAGGGAAAGAGGGCAGATTGCCAATGGGAGTTAGACCTGTGTTTTTTTCTAGACCTGACTTTTTGCCCCTTACCAAGTAGCAATTTTAGACTATCACCTCAATGGCAATAGTCTTATAGCATTTCAGCCTGGAAGAGATTCAGTTTGGCAACCATTCTATCTGGACTGGTACTGATTCCACAGCTTTTGCAATGGGCTTAGGCTCTGAATATTGAGTGTTGGACATCATCTGCTGTTAAGATATATGTGCATCCTCTTAGGTTTAGGTCACTTCATGACTTTCTAATATTGCTGTTCTTTGTCTTTTCAGTTAGTTCCCAAGTGCTGTTTGGCAAGATGATGGGTCTGGATCTGTGGCCATAGTAGGGTTTATTGGTTGGTGCATCAAGTCCAAAGCTGCCACTTTGGAGCTCAATTGGGGTTGACCAATATTGCCACTGTGGAGAAGTGGCCTCCAGTGGACCAGTGAGTTGCTTCTTTTGTTTGAGAAGCACACTGGGCTTCCTCCTTATGTTTAGTCATTGAAAACTGATGAGAAAAGGGTGGGGTGAAGATGTAGTTAGGATTGTGCTCTGACCCAGCTTTATGCCCTGTTCATGAATTATGTGCAGCTCAGGCAGGCTAGACCAGGATTGTTTTGTTTTGTTCATATTGACTATCAGTTTTAGACAGTTACTTTAAAAGGCCTTGCAGTGCTTCAGCATGAACAGAGTTAAGCTTGCCTCCATTGCTTTTGCAATAGACTTCAGCCCACAAGACCTCCAGCACACTGACATTGGAAATATTCCGCTTCAAAGATGTACATGCCTCTTCTTAAATGTTGAGGCTGTTTTGCTCAACTTTGTTCCTCCCCTGCCCCCATTTTTCTGTTACAATCTAGGTGTTGTGTGGCTAGAAGGTGGATTCTGATTTATGGCCACAGTATGGTATTCTGAGTGGTTCACCAAGTCCAAAGTTGCCATTTTGGAGCTCAACTGGGGTGTGGCTGGGTGTGATATTTTGCCATGTTGAATTTTCACACCTCAGCTTAAAAAGGCTAGGCCAAATAAAGTGGTCCTTACTTAATCCAATTTTCCTTGCCTGATCTCGTTATTTCATGGTTGACTATTAATGAGTTGTTGTGGACTTACTTTTCTGCAGAAATCAGTTTTCTGTGTTTAAAAAAATGTAAAAAAAAATGTGCAAATTCTTGGCAACATAAGCCCCAGATTGTGAAGATTCTTATGAGTCCAGGATTCTTCTTGTCAAGCTTTCCTAACACTTAAGAAACACATTTTTCAACTCTTTCTTTAAGATATATTTTTTTTGAATATTCTTTTCATCCCTAATATTCACTGAGAGCTGGTAATAAATTAACAGTGAGACTTTTTCACACCTGAAAGATGAATTCCACTGAAACTGTACCAATAAGTGGTTCAAGGTTATATAAGGCCACTCAGCACTGAATGCATCTTAGATGGATCTGGGCAGCATATCTAATAAATGATACAGAGTTCAGAGAAAGCTTTTACAAACAAAACAGAAAAAGACAAAGCAAAGCATGCAAAGAAAAACCAGGAAACCTATAGACGTCACTTAAGAATATGTTACCCCTTGTTAAAGACTCTGTTAGAAATTTTAAGGCAGGGATGAGGAATTGTGGCATTCCAGAAGTTATTGGACTACACTATCCATCATCCTTGACACTTGGCTATGCTAGCAGAGGCAAATGGGAGTACAAGAAAATCTGGAATTATACAACCTTTGTTTTGATTGACTACTCCAGACTTCAGAATTTGGCTTTAATATTTGTATTTAATGTGTTACAGTTGGCCTGTTGGGGAGTTGGATATATTTAGTTAATGAAATGGACGAATGGAAGCCCAGGCCCTAACAAACAGAGAGGTCACTGTATTTCCAGAAAAAAAGGAGAAAAAAATCTGTAGCTGTCAAAAGTGACCAAACATACTGTTTTCTGCATGACTTTTGAATTAGAACATACATTCTGTTTGATGTGGGAGGGAAGAAGAGAACAGAGCACTCTGCAAGGATAGGAAATAAACACCATTTGTCACTGGAGGAAGTGCTGCATGGTACCACCAAATGGAAGCAAAGGCTAGCAGGCTGTTAACTAAACAATTCCTGGCATGGTTTAATGGCAATTTAACAGACAAGTCTGATGAACAACAGAAATTCTGGAATGAATTCTTTCAGATTAAAAAGAAAAGGAAAAAAAAAGAGCAATCCTTATGGTACTTGCCCAGTTTTGACTCAGGCCATCTCTGTACTAGACTGTTATAGTGCTATTATCCCACTTTCAACATCCTATAGAATCCTGGGGTTTGCAGTTTAGGGAAGGGCCTCAAGGAAATGTACTCAATTACTGAAACAATACACAGATCAACGTATAGGAAGCACGTTTTGACACCCTGTTGTCTGATGACTCGATGTTTTGATACTTCCAGATTTAAGGACAAGTTTCATTAATTCATTGGGGTTCATTCTTTCCTCAGTTCTTGCCTATGGAGGCTCACTTGGAACCATTCACATATGCGCACTGCTTGCAAAGTGAGCTGAGAGAGGGGGAAAAGGTTGTCACTGCAGTTCCTAAGCTGCACTTGGGGTGATATTAGATATCACTTTGATATCAATAATTTGGCTTTCTTCTACCATCCCTCTTCATGTGTCTTCAAGGTCCCCCAGACAAGCTCGCAGACAGGCACGGCCACTAATCACTGTAATATTCCAACACAATACAGGCTGGCCAGAAATAGCCGTCCCACCGCTTCAGGAGACCTCAAAGGCAAGTACTCTATTATGTATGCATGCTACTTACAAAGAACTCCCTGCTCCGAGCAGGAGCCTTGATTAGGAGAATACTCATCGGTCAAGCACTCTGTGTTTGCATACTGTCTACTCCTTTGTCAATTCGGACTTAACCCAATCATGCTAAATTCTGACCTTTCGGAGGCTTTGTCTCCAACCCAAAACTCATTGTTTTCCCCAAGTACGGACTAGCCTGTGGCTACATTTTCCCCTATATAAACCCCTGATTTTGTGAACTTCTTTGGATCGCTCGGATCACTCCCGACTTCCATTCCGCCTTGCTGCCACTTTGCTTGGCGAGCCTTCCCCTCAGTCCCACGTATTGAGACTCCATATCTCCGAACTCAATCTTCAGACTACCCAGGCTTCAGGACAGGTGTAGTATTACCTGAACCAACAACTCCTCTTAAAAATCCCTCTATCCCACTCCAACCTTTATTTCTATAGTTATCTGTGTGAGTGTGTTGCATACACTGTTTGACTGTATTTTAATAAAGATCACAATTATTATTTCAATCCTGTTTGCTCCTTGACTTGGCCTGGCCCTGTAGATGTTGGGTAAAAGATTCCGCTCCATTGCCCTGTGTCTCGTATTGCTAGCTTGTGCTCTTGGCTAGTTTCCCCAACTTATATAATTGAGAGCGCATTTAGGTGTCCCTCCTGGGACCCCCAGAAAACAGGGTATCAAGGTGCTAAGCCAGCTAAGAGACTTTGCAAGCAGCACATGCACAGTCAGCCCCAAGAGAGTCGCCATAAGTCCTTCATGCTCCCTACAGTACAGTACATGGGTCCCACTTTTCAACCAATTCTGTTTTCTGATGGTTATGGCCCCTAACCTGTCAGATAAATGGAGAAAGCCTGTATTCATCTATTTATTTAATTTATATGCAGCCTTTCTGTCAGCATGGGACTCAAGGAGGCTCACAATCATTTAAAACAAAGTACAATTTAAAAGTGATGAACACAAAAGTTCCAAGAAAATTAAACCAGGGTTCAGTCTAAAACACACAACTGTTTAACAGTTTAAAGAACAGGTTTAATGTGTAAAATAGAAATACAACACCCTCCAACTACTGAAACCAATTCAAAATGAAAGGCCTGCCAAAATAAGAAGGTCTTTGCCTGCCGGTAGAAAGACAGCAAAGAGAGAATCATCAGACCTCCTGTTGAAAGGAGTCCCACTACTTGGGAGCAACTACCTAGATGGCTCTTTGCTATTTCTTTACCAAGCATACCTGTGATTGCAGTGGGACAAAAATAAGGCTCTCCCTTGCAGATCTTAAAGCTTGGGAAAGTTAATATACGGACATATGGACTTTCAGATTAAGAGGTCAGGTTAGGAGGGGACATGATAGCCATGTTTAAATATCTGAAGGGATGCCATGTAGAGGAGGGAGAGGGCTTGTTTTCCACTGCTCCAGAGACTAGGACAAGGAGCAAATGATTCAAGCTGTGGGAAAGGAGATTCCACCTGAACCTCAGGAAGAGCTTCCTGATGGTCAGAGCTGTCCGGTAGTGGAATATGCTGCCTCAGAGTGTGGTGGAGTCTCCTTTTTTGGAGGTTTTTAATCAGAGGCTGGATGGCCATCTGTTGGGAGTGCTTTGATGTGTATTCCTGCATGGCAGGGAGTTGGACTGGATGGCCCCTGTTGTCTCTTCCAGCCCTATGATTCCAGATAGTCTGGACCCAAGCTGAGTAGGGCTTTAAGGTCATAGCTAGAATTCTTCACGCCAAAAAAGATCAGCAGCCAGTGGAGCTGTTTCAGCAAAGGGGTTATGTGACCCCCTATAACCAGCCCCAGTCAGCACCCTGGATGTAGCATTTTGGACCTGCTGAGGGATTTTTTCAATGGCTGAAAGAAGTGAAGGAGAAGCAGCAAAGCATATGTTAGTTGCTATTCCCCAACTGTGAAAGTATCCAGAAAGTATTTTTATAGCTTTATTAGTGATTTCTAAAAGCTCTAAATTCTAAAATTCTACAAATACATAAGGAAAAGGAAAAACACAAAGAAAACATGAAACATAAATCAGAAAGTAAAAACAAGAAAAAGAAAGAAAAAGGCTTCACTTCCATCCTTCCTTTAAATGGATTAACAATGGACAAATTGATTCAAGCCTCTCAAAAATAATATATAAAATTTCTCTTATTCCCCTTCCACAATTGGTACTGTCCAAAAGAAGGAAAATGACATTTCTTCTACCAAAGATTAACATATCTAGCATAATTCCAATATCTCAACATTACTTTCTATTACATTCTATTATACATTACTTTTACATGGTAAATGACAATACATGATAAAAGCCATCAGCAAGACAGTCGTAACAGTGTTAAGTAGCTAATGTCTGTACTTTCTCACACTGTAGACCTCCTTGTTAAAATCCAACTTTGTCTTACAAATAAAATGCAATTCAGTCTATTCTCAAAATATATGCACTTAAATCCTTAATTATTCTCTTTTAAAGATGTCAGCCCCCAGTTTTCTAATTTATTTGTCCCAGTCTTGCCTGAACACACTTCTTTGGCTCTTCATTGCAGAAAAAAGGCAGCTGAAGAATCTGTGTTGTTCCATTTTAATCAGAAGAATACTTCACTTTCATAACTCCAAAGGCTTAATTAAGAGTTTTCCTTTAAATAGGCAAGTTGCCAGTATAGGGCGGTGAGATCCTTAGATCTAAACAGCTGCCTTTCACAGCAAGAGCAAAAGATGCTACCCCCTCCCCAGTCCTTCCCACTCATAATGCGTTGCATAAAAGTAAATGCAAGAATGGAAATTATTGGCCCTTATGGGTGATCCTCCTTTTAATCCAGTGGGAGTTTCTCCATTCAGAGGTTCCTCTGTCCAGCACTTTTGCCATGGAAGCTTTCCTCACTGCAGACCTGCAGCCTGGAGCTTCTGACCAGTAGCCTGACAAAAGTCAAGTCCAAAAATACTCAGAACTTTGTTGCCTTTTCCAGTGGGGCTTGAAAAAGTTACTTTTAATGATAACTGCAAATCCACCAACCAGCAGCCATCATTTAATGTCATTAAAACAAACACACATAGAACAGAAGTAGGGAAAAGGTAGAGGAGAGGCTTGGTTAGATACTCCTGCCCTCTCCTCTTTCAAGTTATGAGCAGTCCATTGTTAACTCTTATGTCTATAACTTAATTCACCAACTAGTGCTTGAAAGTATAGATGCAAAAATACAAAAATGTTAACATGACAAACACTATGTACTCCCTCCTCTACCAGCCTAGATAGACAAATGTGTCATGGAGCCCTGGTGGTGTAGTGGTTAAAATGCTAGTACTGCAACCACAAGGTTGTGAGTTCGATCCTGCCAGGCTCCAAGGTTGACTCAGCCTTCCATCCTTCCGCAGGTCGGTAAAATGAGTACCCAGCTTGTTGGGGGCAATTAGCTAAAAAAACCCACATTGTAAACTGCTTAAATAACACTCAGTTGATAAGTGGTATAGAAATAAATGCTATTGCTATTATTGCTATCATGGCTATCTAAGATGTAGTTCTTTCTAGCAAGCTATTTCAGTATAAAAATGCTGCAAAATGTACATCAATATACCATAAAACTCAGCTGGAAATGGATTTTGAAATCAGCTACCACTGTGTGATAGCTTCTAGTAAAATGTTCACTTTTTAATTGACAATCTTATACTGTAAAACTGAAAAATTATGATAATTATAGTGATTAAAGTATTATTTGATTTTGCCAGTCAAGTCAAGATGAATTATTTAAACAGAAGATTACAACTCTATATGAAGCCGGGGGGGGGGGCTCCTAGCAAGTATGTACATGTCTTTCAAAGTGGGGCTAGCTGTACATAATGACAAAAATACTTTCCCAAAATACACATCTTGACTTGAATAAGAAGTCTCCCTTTTTAAACCAAACTGATTCTATTCAGATCAATGAAAATAGTTAATAATAATAATAATAATAACAACAACAATAATAATAGCCCAATTAGTTAGCAATGTGACTAACATGAAAGCTATGAATAAAGAATGAATGAATTATTTCAAAGGTGGTGAAAGCAAAACATTAATACATCAAACAGAGGAAATACACCCACCTTATTAAGTTAATGCACAGACGGCTACACAATTTCCTAACATACTCTCACTTCCAGTACACTAACAGAAAAACTTGTAGTGTGCTAGCGTGTATGGGACCGCAGATAGGAGTTTCAAAAGAATATGCAAAACTTGCATATTGGGGTAAGCCACAGAGGCAGGTCAAGGGGCCAGTTTTTTGTCTTTGGACATGTGGGGCATAGACTTTTTTAGAAAAAAAGTGAGTAAAGGGAAACATCATCATCACTACCACCACCATTTTTATTTATATCTTGCCTTTTGCTCAAAAGTGGGAAGCAAGGTGAGATGGCTCAATTATCTATACCTCTTGTGGTTTTGCCTGCTCATTTAGTGACTTTGAGGGCTCAACATTCTCCGCACCCCAATCCTCTCTGTTCTTGTTTCCATGGCATAATGTCCTGAATCTAGCATTGTTCTAGGATATTATAGAGAAGGAATGGTTGCTACCCCCAGTGAATTATTTAAAAATTAAAATGGTGGAGAATATTCAATGAAAAGTCAGCATAGTAGTCTTCCTTTTTGCATAAGTATGAGTGAGAAAAATATTAATAGATTTCAGTTTCACTCTCAGCAAATTTTAATGGAGATTCTGGGGTATTTTCTGCATCCGTATTAATTTCTCAGACTTACAACTTCCTTCTTCCAAGACAGATAGACTTGGAACCTAATAAGTTTGAAGCAGAAGCTTTCAGATCATCAGTAATCAGTTACCGATACTGAAGAATCAAACAGCTAGCAAGTAAAGAAATAAGGAAGACCTATCAATTTGGTGCTTTTGCAGCACATTGTCTTTGTATGTTCACCATTTAAACATATGTACAGTGTAATATAGATGACCATCATCCAGTAATTTTGTATATAGCCATTTATCCTGGAATCAACCATTTTCAATGTCATACCTGTAACTATTAAGAATGAGGTTCACCACTACCCACTTGGAATCAATAAGCTTCCAGAGTTCAAAGCGTTATTACATTTTCAATTTCTGTTCTAGTGAAAGAATGTGATCTCTTGCCCTCTGGATTTCCAAAACCATTACAATAAATCAAATTCCAAGGCATGTCAATGTAGCATGAAAAGACCAATGGTTTTTATTATTATTATTTTATTTTTAAAGGAGGCAAAGCCATATTCTTCCATATCTTTCCATATCCCACTGAAAGTGTGTCTGTATATGTGAATTATAAGAAGAAATCTGCACCTTAATGCAATGCCTGCTCTCTTCCTTAATTTGAACAAAGTTTTTTTTTCTTGTGAAACCTGACAAATTTGATTGATTGATTTTACTTGCTACCCTTCTCTAGAAGTGAACATTTCAAATTAATTTTGAAAAATGGTGAGGGTATTTTAACTATGCTTCTGCAAACATGCATGCATAAAGACAAACACAAACAAAACCTGTTCTTTCAGATTTACTACACCCAAAAGATATAATGCCATTGCATATTTTTCCTATCTCTTCTCCTTTGCCTATAATCTTCAGAAGAAGACAGGGGCTAAATTTGAACCTTGCAGGCAGAGTGGAATTTGACTTAGTATATCACTTTCTTCCATCCATTCAAGTACTGAAAATGACTCAAGTGTTCTAGAAGCAGGGTTTCTATGAGTATCATCCTGCTGTTGGCTACAAAGTATTTTTCAAGTATGATGAAGATAAAACCTGGTTTCCTCTAAAGGCCACTTGAATTTCTCTAATACAAAAAAAAAAAAATCTGTCAATCTTCAAAGGTAGCAACACCATTCATCTTTTCCAGTTAGAATTTGATGACACTTTGATGAGAGCTAAACCATTCTTAACTCACTTTGTCAAGTATCAAATTCTTAGCAGGGATGGCAGGGGGGAGCATTAAAATGTGACAAAAGCATAGCTCATGTCAGCAAAGAAATGATAAATTGAAAATAAAAATGTTCATTATTTCCGTGCTTTTGAAAGCATTCTGCCTCTCACAGGCTGGAGTTGCTAACCTTTACATCTCAATATTTCATGCGTTAAATTTAAAGTTAAAATAATGCTCTGTTGTGTTGGGAACATAAGAATAAAAGAAGGCCCATGCTGGATTAAACCAATGGCCTATCTAACCTAGTGTTTTGTTCCCACGGTGGCCAAACAGTTCTCTATGGGACATCTATCAATGAAATCCTCCAGCTTCTGTGCCCTAGCAACAACATGCTTCCTATGATACTGCAGGTAATATATAGCATATAGGGCTGGTCATCATCGATACCTTTCTCTGCCATGAATTTATCTAGCTTTCTTTTAAAACCATCTACATTTGCAGGCATCACGACCTCACTTCTGGTCGCCAGTTCCATAGATTACCTGTGAACTGTATGAAGAAGTACATGTTTGGTCTGTTCTGAATTTCCTACTACTCAGCTTAATTGGGTGACCCTGAGTTCTTTAATTTTGAAAGAGGAACAACTCCTTATCGAGTTTCTCCACAACAAATATAAGGTTATGCAGTTCTATTAATAATCCAATTTACTCACCCTTTTTAAAGTTCAAGAGCCACATTGGTCAGCCCAGTACTGATCTATTTTGAGTTTTAACTCACAAAGCTGGCTGCTATTATCATTCACATCCTAACTCAGGATTGGGGACATTTTACAGTGCTGAGATTCAGTAGGAATTTTTACTAGAACACTGAAGTCACCAACCAGAATCAGATCCAAAAAAGTATACATCTAGAAGTAAAGATTTTTAAGCTTCTGGCTCTCTCTCTCTCTCTCTCTCTCTTTTTAAGCGCTAGAACTGAACTGTATCACAGAGCTTCCTCACAAATTCCATGCTTGCTTGCTGAAGCGTTCTTCATTTCAGCAATACAATTTGAGGGCAAGGAAATAAATGTCTGTCTCTTACCAGTGTAAAACAATTAGCAGTCACAAATCTTTGCAAATCACTCTGTAGTTCTTCCAGTAGATCCCAAACTAGTCCTGTTTATCCCTGCCCTAAACAGGTTTTAGTTAGGCTACCTAAAATGTCATCTCTTAAGATAGGATTGTACTCATTATTTAAAGTATGTCAAGAAGCAGGGCCAGAGTATCAATGATTCAGCTGGTGCAATTGCTCAAGGACACTCCCTGGTTGAAAGTGGGGGAAAAGATGCATTTTGTTTCTTCTTCTTCTACAAACACTTTGTGAATTTTCTGATGATTATGTGACATTCAGTGTTGTGTGTGTGAGATGGATAACAAAATAAAAATGCATAGGATAATGCTGTTGGTCTTACCAAAGCTGAAAGGGTGAAAATGAGTTCACAACAAAGATGTTTATGCTGACGGCTATTGTATTTCATTACATAGCTATTCACTCACACTTCCATTCATTCAATTAATTTCTATGTCACCACTCCTAAAATGGCTCAAACCTCTTCCCAAAGGAGGCCCTGTTTTGAGGAATTGCTCCAGGTCCCCAAACACCTTGATCTGGTCTTGCTGACAAGTGATGTTTTGATTCCTGTGGTAGAAAAAAATGGAAAGTCTCCTTTGTGGATATGTCTCGTTGTAGGGTTTTTTGCTCTGGGAGATGCAGCCAACACCCTCTTTAATCATCTTTCCTTGGCTTCAAAATATACATTTATTTAGGCAAGATCTGGCAATGTGGCCAAATTATCTTATCAGCCCTTTTGTCTACCATTTTCTTTTTCCTCTGTGACTGTTTTCATTTTGTTGGATTTCTATTACTTTCATATCTTATTCTGAATAGCCATCTTGTGCACCTTTGGATAGAAAGTGTCAGCATTCTCTTCCTCCTCCCATTCTCCTATACTTGAAAAGGTATTGAAAAACAAGAGCAAGTACTTTACATGCAGAAGCTCCTAGTCTGGCACATGACATTGCATTACCCAAGGCAGAAATCCAGATGGCATACTATTCCATTCCCTTTGCAAAAGTAGATTTCACATGAAAGTGAATCTTTTCACAAAACTGGAAATATGACAGCACCCAACATTACTCCTGAAGCCAAAAGGGGAACTTTAGAGGTACAGAACAGTCTACACAGCACACAACTCTCCCTTCTAACACCTTTTTCCCCCAACTCCCAGCATCTGCCACCTGAAGCACTTTTACTTTGCCTAATGGTGTGATCAGCCTGGTCCCAGCTTCAATTCCAGTTCAAAAGGATAGATAATGGCTAATGGGATTTGTTGGAAAGGTTAGATGGACAAATGGTCTGTTGTGACATGGAGAGGCATTCTGTTTTGAGAAAAAAAGAGAGAAGTCTCCTTTCCAAGGTGGGTGCTGCCCAAAGAAAAAAAAAATCTATTGGAAGGAAATAAACTAAGGACAATTCACAATCCACATTGGTCAGCCCAATGAACACTTGAGATGAGACAGGCTCACTGTTGGACAAAGGGAGCAGTAAAATATAGGCTCTCTTTTAGTCCTTCAGCATAGAAAGTGTTATTCTATGCATCGTTGGCTATGTTACTGTGTTTTTCTCTTCTGCCTGGCTTGCTTCAAATTGACACACATCAGTATTTCTTATTACTGTCCACAATTATTCTCTTTTTCTTTCTCCACATTACTTCACCTCTGCCCACAGTTATCTACACTAGAGAAACTATGACAATAGCTCTGCGCCATATTTTCTTTTTTTTTTTTTGACTAACGCGTTGGATGCTGAAAAGAGGGAGAATACTGCAGTGATTTGCAAAACATGAGGGACATTGGTCTGTTATGAAGTTGGTGACATGAATATTTTAAAATTCTTGATAAATGTTTACTTTGTAACACAGTAGGTTTAATCTGTCTTCTAACCATGCAATGTTTATCTTCATAATATGTTTTGTCCCTCAGGATCTCATCTTATTAAAGATTTCATCTCATTCTTAACCTTCAAGCCAGCTGCTGTGGTTTCATTACTGGCAACTCTTTGTTCTCCTCATTGCTTGTTCATCTCAAATATCAACCAAGAATATTCTGCTCAGACATTCCAGATGGCAAGAATTGTTGCACAGTACTAGACCTGTTGCACTAGTACAGGAAACCTAGCTAAAGGGATAAATCTGTTGCTAAAAGTATCTTCCTAACACTCTGATCCACCTGTGGAATAGGCACACATCCTGGAAGTTTTCCATTGAAGCACTTACCTGTATTTTTCTATGTGTCCTTTGCTTTTCATTAGAAGCAGTGCAGCCATTTTATTTACAGAAGAATACTTACAAGTGGTAATACACTTGTCTAGAATATCCTATGTGCTTCTCAAGCATTGTAAAATTGAACTCTTAGAAACCATTACATGGAAACTACAAGCATTCAGCTGTAATGCTTAAAGGACCCATCTCCATCTACCATTCTGTCCTACTATCCCAGCCCATAAATCCAAGCATCTCTGTTTTGAATGTTCATCGATGCATCCTCAGGTGGCAAATGGAAAATGTTACATTGCAAAGCAAAAATCCACCCAAGGCTTGCTAGTTACATTTTCACTCAGGTCAGTAATCTGAAAGACTGTTTAGCAAAAATATGTTGCACTGCTTTCACATGGATATTGTTCTAAGAAAGAAAGCTGTAACATCAGAACTGCAAACAGGAAGTTCTTTTAATACTACTAGAATAGTTCTATTTTCATGATTGGCTTCTGTAAAATTTAGTCATGGGGCAAAGGCAGGCAGAGATACATAGCAAAGCAAGGAAAGAAAGACCATAAGGCAACAGAAGCAGCTGGAGTTAGCTGTTCAGACCGAATGAGCAAATGGGGCCTGGAGGACATAATGAGAGGGAATACAAGAGGGATTGCCTGATGTGCTCTTCACCTTCAACAAAGCATAAGTTCTCACTGATCTGCTTGCAGTCTTCCCTCTGAACTAGAGTTGAGTGTTGATTCAGAGGCTGATTCCAACCTGATAATCCCAGACTGAGGATATATTATGGATTTCAGTCCTGACAATTAGTTGCAGTATACACTTATATTGATTTCATGCCTCTTTAACTGTCACATTAAAAAAAGTGTAGGAAGTAAACCAATGTACCTTGGGAACTGAAGTTCAGAAGATCATGTTGAAGTTCTAATAATTCCATGTGATTCCTGATGAATTCTTCACACATCACTAAACTACAAATACCAGGATTCCTGAGACTGGAACCATGTTAAATAAAGTGGTATTAATCTGAGATACTGCTGTAGTGTAGATACATCTTAAGATGTTCATAGAGCTTTTTTGCTCTTTTGTTTACGGAAGATGTAGCAGGATGCTGGTATGCTTGAGTAAAGTTGTAAATGCCTTCACTCTCAATTTACCATGGCAAGTAACTTTCTCAATTTCCCATGGCCTTCTTATCCTGTTTCAGTTTTGATATCCCCCTCTGGAAATATCACATGCAAAGGTGTACATGTGTGCCTATTTTTCAAATGTATGCATTCATACACACATTTTCTTGTTCATTGAAACGTTTCTGTGGATCTTCAAGCATATACAGTTTTAAGTCTGAGCAGTTTTAACTAGATGGATGTCCTTCTGCATATTTCCTTTCTCCAAAATAAATCACAAGCCTTGCAGATGTATGAATGTCTGAGGCAAGATTAGATTTTATTCTGTTGATGGTCTTAGGAGGTGTCAAATAAGTATCTCTGTACAGAAATGGGAATCCAAAGAAATAATTTTCCACTCTTACTCCTGTCCCCACATGCCTACCTTCTTTCCTTTGACCAACTACTTGGTCAGTCTGTACCATGGCCATTGCCACTCCACACCTTCAAGGAAGATATGCTCTGGCCTTAAAGAAGTGCTGGACCTGACACTTAAAGTCAGATATCCTGCCCAATGTATAAAACTGCTTGAAGGAACTGCAGGAACACAGGCTTCCTCAACCTCTTTTCATGACAGAAAAGGAAAGAGCCATAGAGCCTTAAATCTTCTCTTTCTTCTGTACAGAGAGAGGCTGGTAAATGGCAGCTCTGAGGAAGAAAGGGACAACAGAAGCAACAGTGAGACTAGGGTGGAAATCCAGATGAGAGCCAGGGAATAGTAAGTACAGTTTTATAATCTCTCCTACCAGAACTCTAGAGGGGTCTTCAAATTCCTTTGAAGAAGGAGCTACAGCAAATATCCCAGGAATTAGGGGAAAGTGAAGTAGAGTGAAGAAATTCTAGAGAATCAGGTTGGAGACAGTTATCTTTCAGTTATTTTCTTATATTTTTCCACTATTTTACAAGTAATGTCCAACTGAGTGACTTCATTAACTGGAGAACCAAAAACAGGTGGAGATCCATAGACTAACATCCTGATGCACAAAGAGACCCACAAATACCCCGTTTCTGATTTACTTTGCAGTGAATGGGGAGCCATTAGTCTGCACTGCTGTCTAAAAACTAAAAACAAACAAACCAAACAAATCCAGTTATTATTTTCTCTTTGTCTGTGTCATCCTTACTTTTTTTCCCCTTAAATTTTTGTTCTACTACCCTATTGAGAATCTTCATAATGAGTGCTGTTAATGAGAAATGTGTGATTCCACAAAATCTGCACGTAGACTAAACTTAAAAGATGTAGATTCATAAAAAATGTAGAATCTTCATTACATCCACCTTTCCTTGCATACAGCAACAGTCGGTTCCTATTTTCCTTTCTAAACTCTCCTTGCCCTGTCACTGTAATAGGAATCTTAATGCAAACTAATCTGCTTTAGGGATGGAAAGCATATTCAAATAATATTAGAAAAATAGTTTAAAAAAATGTTTCTCAAGCACTGGAAAACTTTGGGGAGGAGAATCCTGGACTGGTAAGAATCTGCAATTCGGGATTTATTCTGGGCAAAATCTACACATTTACCCCTGCAGAAAACAGTACTACACAGAAAGTGCTGAATTCTGTACACAGAAACCACATGTAAATTTTGCACAGACTAGGTATCTGACTATGGCATTTTCTGCACAGAAAACAGCATTTTCTATGTGTTAATACTATTTTCTAGGCAGAAAATATTGTTTTCTGCACGAATATAGTCAAGCACCTGGAAAAAGAATTTATGCAGTTTGTGAAGTCTTTCTTACATTGGGGGGGGGGAAGGTTGCTAAAATTACTAGTCGCTTCTTTCCACAAAAAAACATTGAAAACTTACATCCCCAGATTATTTCAGCGCACTCTGAAATTGTGGCACGGGTCAAGACTTAAACTATCATGAACATGTTTATTTATTTAATTAGTTTACATCCTTTCTTTCTCCTAATATGGGACCCATTACCTCAACAACAAAGCCCCTTGCCTATCTATGGCACTTTCTACACAAAAATCAGCATTTTCTATGCAGAATTATTGTTTTCCATGGAGAAAATGCTGTTTCAGCACAAAGAAGTCAAGTGCTCAGAATAAGACTCTGTGAGGTTTTTGAAGACTTTCTCACATTGGGAAAAATTGTGCTAAAAACTGTCCATGATGTGCATTTGCAATTCGGGACGTATTCTGCAGAAAAATTGCATGCAGTTTTTTCGCACAGAAAACAGCCTTTTCTGCATATGAAACAGCATTATCTGCTCAGTAAATAATGTTGCTCTGCAGAAACATTATTTACTGTACAGAGAACTCTGTTTCCTGTGAATTTTGCACAGAGTAAGTCCTGAAAGGCAAACATTATTTGTCCACCATTTTTCTTATCAGGGTTGTTTGACACACAAAAAACATGTTTTTCATAATGTATTCAATCTTCAATGTTTTTGAACATTCTTTCCATCACTAATTTCAGCTGCATAATCTATTTTGTCATTGCTGAAGCAGCTGCCATTAGTAACAAGTAAAAGCAAGAATACAAATTAACAGTTTTTAAAGGGTTAATTCTGCAAATACCTTGCCTTAATGATTCACTACCCCATCCTGGACAAAAATCAACACCAAGTGGATTTTTGCCATGTTGTGAGGTTCTGCAGGGCCTTCATGCACTTTCTCAGCACTTATGGAGTCTCAGTGCTTATGGGAGTCCACGGACTCACGGGCCTCCAAGGGTAGTATACTTATCTATAAGAAAAGGCTGAGGCAAGGACAACTGGTTGTATGAAGACCATTTTCAGCCATGTCCTTGTGGCTGTAATATGAAGGATGGTGGTTGGCAATGGGGAGATGATAATGAACACAGCATCCCTTGCCAAGATGTCTGAGCATTTTAGAGGTCAGTTTCGTCCTTAGGGATTCCATAATCTTGAAACCTTCTATGTTCACCTCAGACCTATTTCTTCCCCAGGCACTTTTCATTTATCTGAGCTCATTTGCTGGCCTTTCATTTCTCCAGCTTTGAATGCTAACTCTGGCCCTGTAAGATTTTTCTCTATAGCCTCCTGAGGGTCTGCTGACCTCATCAGGTCAGCTCTGCTTAGAACCATAGTCTCTCTGCCAGCCTCTTACCTGCTTTGTAATGTCCTTTGGGAAAAGTGACCCAGTTATAATCTTAACATCTTAAATAGGCAGTGGGGAAAGTACACAAATTATTCAATTTATAAGCATCTCTGACAGTGAAATGGCTCATAAAATGCAATCTGTGCAGTAGGATGGTGCAAAATACCTATTTTGGATTAGATTTCATGTTGCACGTGTACAAGCATGCACGCATGCATGTGTATATAGATAATAATCAGTTCTACTGAGATTGTTGCCAGACTATATAAAATCCAAGAGATATTTCATGAGATTTACCTGCTAGCTGAAGTTAATAAAGGAAAGTAAGAAATAAATAAAGCTTTATTGAATGGCATTATTCATTTACTTGCAAATATTTATAAGCTGCTTTGACATTTTCAGGTCAAAGTAATATATAACACTAATGAAACATAAAATGCACAATACACAAATATATATTACACAAATTAACATGCAACATTAAATGTTGTTGTTGTTGTTGCTTGCCTTCAAGTTATTTCCAACTTATTGCAACCCTAATATGAACCTATCACAGGGTTTTCTGGGACTGAGAGTGTGTGATGTGCCCATGGGTTTCCATGGCCAAGCAGGGAATCGAATCCTGGTCTCCAGAGTCCAGAGTCCAGTGCTCAAACCACTACACCACGCTTGTTCTCTGCAACATTAATATGGTCTGTGAAATAGATGTTTGGTGTTAGAAAGACTTGGTTTCAATACGAGTTTGTAACTAAGAATATGGTTGAAGCCCCTCAAATTTCTAAGAGAAGGGCATCCAGAATAGTTAGTCTGCTTATTTCCTTGGTATGGAAGCCATTCATTCAGTTTTAACAGACTGACTGTTTAATTATCTGTTCTAGAACATTCCCTAATATGGATACCAAGCTGACTGGTTATTAGTTGCTCATGTCCTCTTTTTAAACTTCTTTGAATATGGGGACAACATCCAGTCTCCTCCAGCCTGCTGAGACTTCTCTTGTTCTCTAAGAATTCTTGAAGATTATCAACAGTGGCTCTGACACTATATTTCTCTTTATTTGAAGGATTTTCAGGTCTGTTGCAGCAAAAGAAATTTAGTTCTTCCTACTACACCACTTTTCCATTTCATTCTTCTATGTTATAATTGAACTTTTCTAGCCGGCCCACAGTTCCATGTAAAGTCAAAAAATGGAGTGATACCATAATTGAAATTACTAACATAAAATTTAAATGGAAAAGATAATACTGAGTAGTAGAGCCATTTTGTGCTCAGTATAGATAATAAAACAAAGATAACTATTTTTATTGTTGTGTGTGTGTGTGTGTGTCGCGCGCGCGCGCTTTTCCCATAAAGCCAATATTATAATAGATTTCTAGAAACCATTTTTCATTCAATAGATCATAAATGTAACAGAGAAGCTCATTGCGAGGAATTACTGAATTAGAAATGACATTGCCAAATATCAATTGGGTTCTGGCCAGAAAATAAAAGAAAACAGAATAAGCTTTCCTTGGTCATTACCTCAGAATAAATGTAACACTGCTGCATGTTGAAAATTATTTTCTCAGCAAACAGTTCAGAGAGTTCAGGATTTGGATGTACATAATATTTAAAAGGTGCCACATAGAGCACACAGCTCTGCATGTGATTAGCTCCTCAATCACAGACCTTCTGGGAATTCTTCCATGCACATGACCTTGAGCCCTCCTTAGAAAATGTGGAAAATAAAAAGACTCACAAGTTCAGAATGCCCTCTCTGAAGTAAGCCTACCACAGAACTGCGCTGGGTTGCTGCCAGGTGCCCTCTCTCCCCCCTGGGAGCATGCACTTGCCAAGGAAACATGTGCCTGCCTTTTCAAGCAAGCTTGCACACTTGGCAGGACTAGTCTGGGTGGAACTGTCACAGGCAAAACATGCTCTGCCTATCTGGATATAGAATCTCAGCCACTATGTTCATATAAATGCAACAGAGAGTGAGAGATCCCTGTGGGTAGCAGATGAGCAATGTGAATATCTTAAGCCACATTTTACATCAGACCACCCACAGGTGGTGAGACCATTATTGAAAAAATCCTTCCTAGACCCTACCACAATGGACAACTATTGGCCAGTTTCCAATAACCCCTTTTTCTGGCAAGGTATTGGAGTGTGTGGTAGCTTCCCAGATCCAGGGTTCTTGGATGAAATGGATTATCTAGATCCATTTCAGTCTGGCTATGGGACAGAGGCAGCTTTGGTTGCCTGAGTACATGACCTACACAAGGAACTGGACAGGGGAAGTTCTACTAGACAGTTCTTGTCAGTCCTTGTCAGTTCTACTGGACCTCGCAGTGGCTTTTAATACCATTGACCACAGTGTCTTTCTGGGTCTTCCCTCTGAGACTGAGCTGGAGTGCACTGTTTTGCAATGTTTTACAGTGGCTCCAGTCTCTCTTGGAGGGGAGGACTCAGAAGGTGGTGCTGGGGTATTCCTGCTCAACACTTGGCCACTATCCTGTGGTGTCCCCTCAGGGCTCAGTTCTGCTCCCCCATGCTATTTAGTATTTATATGAAACTGCTGGGAGAGGCCACCTGGAATTTGGGGGCCACTGATGACATGCAATCCTATTTCTCCTTTCCATCTGATCCCAAGGAAGTTGTTTCCATACTAAACCAGTTGTCAGTAATGGACTAAAGGAGGGTGAACAAATTGAAACTTAATCCAGACAAGACAGAGGTGTTCCTCATCAGTAAGAAGGGAGTAGGGATTCAGCCTGTGCTGGATGGGGTTACACTTCCCCCAATGGCATGGCTAGAGCTTTTGTCACCTGGGGAGGTCCCTGAGTTTGTGACTCCTGACCCTCCTCCTTCTTCCTCTGACTCTGGTATTTGACCCCACATGATTGTGTGACACCAAGGGAAAGAGAGGAAAGACCACACCTCTTGCCAGTGTTGCCTGCCACCAAGAACATCTGAGCTAGCCAAGGGCGGGGTTGGGGGGAGAAAAAGAAACCTGCGGAGTGCAAACTCTTTTGAAAGTTTTCTTTTTGTTAGGAAAGGCTTCAGCCATGAACCACTTCTTCGTCCTCCTTCCCCCACCTCTCCCCTTTTGCCAATCCTAGTTTCAGGAACTGGAAGCTGCCTTGCTTTTGGGTAGGTGCAGCATGATAGCTGGCATGACTTCCTCAGAAGTAACTTCGGCATGCCTCAGAAGTAAGTTCAGCATGCCCATAATATTTTCAAGAGTGATGCTGCTACTGGTTTCATTAGAGGCAGATGCTGAGTAGGATCTTTTTCCTCCCTCCCCCACAATGCTCTCTTAATGGTTGTGCCCAAAATGGTGAAGAATCTTCCCAAAGGGGTTAATCCATCTCTAGGTTGGGGAGGTGGTGGCCAAGTCTTGACCAAGCCATAAGCTGGCAACCAAGTTCACTCTTTTTCTCCCCCTTCCCTCTAGCCATCTCTGTCTCAAATACAAACCCTCCCCACCCCCAGAAAAAAGAAGTACTCCAGTTCCTTCTCCTTTTTCAGCATCCCCTCACTAACCTTGGGCAGCTTGGGAAGCCAGGAGAAGTTGGCGGCACCTCAGCCTTTCAGTATGCTCTCCTCACTCTTTCCCCCCCTTCTTCGGGTGGAGTTCCATTCAAGCTCTTGTGTCCCCAACCCCCATGCTGCTTTCACCCTCAGAAGCCACTGCGATGCCCACCTGCCCCTCCCATGCACTTGTGTGTGTGAGTGTGCCTGCCCAGTCCAAACCCACCCCATAACAACCCTGGCCAATGCCAGGCTCTGAAGTGCTGGTCCCCCCACCTGGCTTGTGGGTCACCGGCCACCAGCCACAGCCTTGGATGTCACCTTTCTCTCTCTCTCTTCTTCCACCTTCCCTCAGCAAGTTCCTGAGAAGACAATGGCGCCTTTGGTGGCACCCCCAAAAAAGTACCAGCCAGGGTATACCACCCTCTCCCACCAGCTACACCACTGACTCCCCCTGAAATCTCAGGATTGCAGCTTGGATGTACTAGTGGACTCAGATCTTAACCTGAATGCTCAGCTTTTGGTGGGGGTCAGGAGTGTATTTAAATTATTGTAAGACATCTTGAATCCCATCTTGAGGAGAAGGCAGTGTATAGATATGTATGTATGAATAAATAAATAAATAATCAATCAATCCTGGGCTCCTCATTAAAACTAATATACTAATCATCACCAGGCATCAGCAAATTTAATTTCTGGTTATGACATTACCTTGGGGGAGGGGGTGTTGTGAGAAATTAAAATGACAATCACCCAGCACTGACCCAAGCACTGCTTTCTGCAGCTGCCCTATCTACCACTTCCCAGAAGACTAGAGGCAGGCACACCAATAAGATGAACACTTAAACATTGCCCCCCAAAAAGTGTAAATACATTACTCAAAAAAGGAAGGGTCACAATTTGCATGAAATCTGCAAATTGCGTATTTTCCTAGAAGTGTGGTGTTCCGCTACTCTGTTGCTCTCAAGAAAACACAAAGGTATTTTCCATCACATTTAATGAGGCACAGGCTACTAAGTTTACAATTGTTGCCAGATTAAATAATTCACATCACAGATTGGGTTTTATAGGGAACCCACTTCCACTCATGTAGAATGTCCATTGGAAGATTCTCCAGGTTTACTCCTCTCCTGACCTTTCAGATTTTTCCCAAGGCAATCTCTCCACATGCTTTGAGCACAAATATTTCTGCGTACCCTGTGTCATCTTTATTACCCTTCCTCCAAATATCTTGCTTAACTTTGTACAAGTGTTTTGAGCCATTCTATTCCACCCCCCTTTAGTTTCTTTGATCCCTCTTCACCAGGCTGAGATCCCTAGCCATTCCCTTTGATATGCTACACATTGTTAACTGCATTCCTAACCTAGTAATCTAAAGTTCTGGCATAGTAAATCACCCATTGATTGCTATCACTTCTAATTATACAAAACTTTTCCTGGCTAGGCTGGTTAAATGCCCATTTACAACTCAAGATAATAAACAATGCAATAAACAAAGTTCACCATCAACCATTTGGTAACACATTATGTTCATATGAACTTTCTGTTACATCAATACACATCAGCAACATACTCAGCATATTCATTCATATGGCATGGAGAGAATGTGATGTGATAAGAAGCTTAATACATCACCATTTGGAAAGGGGATGTGAGCTGGTAAACTGTGTGACTGTTCCTTGAAGGTCTTCACTGGCTGACTAAGGGTTTTGGTAGTCTTGCTGTCTTATCACTTTGTGGTATCAATGGATTTTGATCTTGTTTGAAGCTTTCCTTTCTGTGGACTTATGTCTATCTCAAAGTCACCAACAACTGTTTGTTCTGTACCCAATTGTTACCAGGCTGTACACCCCCATGGTTTGATATGGTTTAATTGGTGAAATATGATTTAATTGACATAACACGTTAATTGGCACAAATATAAAATATATCCTGCAATGGCTGCATGGCTGTGCTGGCTGAATACGTGCAGTGTGAATTAGGTCAGAAGAGACCTGCAAGCATAGCCAGGTCATAGCAGGAAATCACCAGGAAAACTCCAGCCATGATGAACTTGCAGTTAGCCTCCAATGACTCAACCTCTTAGAGACAATAGTATCTGGAACTGCCACAAGATGGCTAATTGTGTTAACTCTCTCCCTCTGACCAAGCAAGCTTCCTTTTTGTCCCTACACCTGTCCAACAAGTAAGGGCTATCAGAACTATAATTAGCCCGTAGTCACCTAATACTAGGACCATTGGCTCATTCTGGTTCTCATTGTTCACTCTTTGGATTCCACTGCCACAGACCTATTAATACCCTAGCTCTTCAGGCAGAAAAAGAGTGTTTAAAATCCAGATTTCAGCCAGTCAACTTGCAGTACGCCAATTGCTGGTCACCACTCTGCTGCTTCAATTTCTGATTGTGTATCCTCCTTAGACTTGTGTCTAAACCACATTGCTGCTTCTTTGCTGCTCTTCTGGATTGGTAAATATCACTCACTTCACTCTGAAATCTTGCTATCCAAAACTTTCCTCCCTTTTCCTTTAGTTAGCCTTGTGTGATTGTGTGACTGCTTCGACTGTGTGTGTGTGATCGCCATTCTCCCAACAATGCACTTTAAACCTACTTTTGGATTTCCAGCTAGTTCTTCTCTACACTAGTACTAGTTAGACATAGGTGTAAAAGTTCTCCTGAGGTTACCCCCTCTCCCACAGCCCTCCTCTTTAAGCCAATATTCCCCACCTTTTTAAGAGGTGCTGGCATCATGGATGGACCCCTGAGTCACCCACATTTTGGGGGTAACACAGTAAGTCTGCTTCAGCTAAATCTTACCTTGGCACTATTTCCCAGCTCTTGGATCTAGCACTTGTCTTAGAGTTAATGGTGGGGTTCTCACCTCAATGTTGTTGTTTTTTCCAGTGTCAGTAGACTTCATTTTAGCTTTCCCAGTTTTTAATTCCTAAGTTAGTGATTTGGGATGTATCTTTAATGTTATTGACATTTTGCTATCTATCCTTCTAGGTTTTTAATTGTGAATCACCAAGCATTTTCAGCTACCTTCTCATATAAAAATTCACTTTGATTGGAAGTAATTGAGCTGGTCTTTTCACCAATGACAACATGGAAAATACACGGCAATTGGCAGGAAATTCTTAGGCAATTTGGCATCAGTTATCCACATCAGCCAGAAGTTATCTAAAGAGGTATTTTATAAAACAAACAAAAATCAAAATACACAAATTGGAGACTAGTAAATAACAATGTAGTATTTCATACATGGTCAACAGTACATGAAAACACAGGCAACAGAACAAAAGAACACAGGTGTTTCAGGATGAGGAAGTATTAACTCAAATGAGCAAATTGTCAAGGCTGAAAGAGTTTTGGGCTAAGCAATCTGAAATCTGGGGGTATTAAGTAACAAAGAGTGCATGTATGCAGTGGCTAACTACTATGATTAGGACCATTGAAACCAGTGGCTATAGGAAATAAACTAAACTTTTATTTCCATTTTATTTCATTGGAGATAGGAAAGTTGTGTGAGGGTGCTAAACTAAATTAAGCTAGAACGGAAAGAGCACTAAGTTAGGTGTTTCTATTGCGGGTCTTCTAAGCAGTGAAAGAGCAAAAAGGAGGGAGAAAAAAAGGTGGAGTGTTCCTTAAGAATATCAATCTAAGGCCCTTTCCACACAAGGCCAGGAATCACTCCGTGTCTTTACTTACTGCTTCTTCTGGGCTTGAAACAACACGGACTTTCCCTTAAACCCTTCCATGGGGCTCCTCTGTTCCAGGGCCATTTGGAGCAGTGCGAGGTCTTTAGATCTGCACTGGTGAAGCCGACAAAATTGCAGCTTCCTGTTGTTTGTGGGTCCAGACCAACCACTGAAGCTGACCACGCCCACAGCCCGTCCTCCGCTGATCACAGGCTTGCATTGGTGCGAATCTGCGCATCTGCACAACTGAGCAGGAACGAATTGTCATGCTCCGGAAATTTTAAAAACTGCTTTATTCCAGTCTTCACATAGTATGCTGGAGGACCACTTGGAGGCGTATTGGATCAGACTTAGGTGCAGAACTAAGGTAAATAGCCCAAACATAGTCCGATCCAAGGTGCAGACGACCTCCGTGACAGGAAGCATTGGCCCGTCTTAATTTCCTCATGCGGAAAGGGCCTAAGAGAGTTTCAGATATGTGGATAAGATGTGAAGAGAGTTTTAGGTCACTGAAACACTCATTCAACCTACCACTGCTTCTATCTATAAGGGCTTTTCCGCCCTACACTATTATAGTGCTATTGTATAATAATAGTGCTATTATTCCACTTTCAACATGCTGTGGAATTCTGAGGTTTGTTGTTTACTGAGGCCCAAGAGTTCTCTGGCTGTGAATTCTAAATAGCTCTCCCTAAACTTCAAACTCCAGGATTCCATAGGATGTTGGAAGTGGAATAGCAGCACTACAACAGTGTATTGTGAAAAGACCCTAAGACACATTTAACTCTTTAAACACTGAATATTGATGCATTTCCAACACTAAGAGGAGAAGGGGAGAGAGGGGGGGATTCAAAAGAAGGACATATAATCCACACATGCCAGGGAAAGAAGGAGAAAAGGGGAGTGCTGCCAGTGTGTGGGAAAATAGCAAAATACTCTCTTTCAGACCTCAGGATGACAGAAATTGCTTCTCCTATGTCTTACTTGATTCTTCTGGGAAGAAATTGAGTAGTGTTCTACTCCTGGCTGAAAATGTACACAGAAAAGGAAATAGGCTAACCAAAGTCTTCTAAGCCAGAGTCAGATATTGAAGGAAAAGAAAAAATTAATGAGATTCTCTGGCCCCAATCCTGGATTCTTGGAGGTCTGAGAGAAATAATGTGAGCTTGAAAGGAACTACGCATAGCCTTAGAGAGGGATTTAGCAAGAAGCCTCCAGAAGAAGAAAGTTGTTCAAGAAGGATTCCTTCTCAGAATGCCTCTTTGTCTAAGATGGAAGCTTAAAGTAGGTTTTTTTCTCCAGAACAAATTGCCTTTGGGGTGTGGAGGCTTGATAAATGGTTTGAGACAGGAAAAGATCCTTCAGTTTTTCTTCCATCCCTAATTTCAGCTACATAATCTATTTGATTATGACTGTGCTTTGTCTAACAAAGAGAAATAAGTGCTGAGCAGACCACCTATACTCCATAGAACTTTTGGACCTTCCCTATTAGTGTGAGTCTTTGTCCATAACTCATGCCAGCTACGGGATGTTGTACAGGGGAAAGACAGAATTTTACTCAAGGAGGGAATTTCTGACACCACCAGCGGTGATAGCTGATGGAGTCATATAGTATGGCTGCTAGCTCAAGAATTTAGCTACTGAGGTCTCTAGGCTAACACTTCCCTGTCACAAGGCAAACAGACAAGTAAACTGTTTAGAACTTACTGTATTTGCTGGCATATAAGACTCACTTTTTCCCCCCTGAAAAATACTATTTGAAAATGGTTTGCGTCTTATATGCCAGCATGTCGTATACACCATCAACTAGTATTTCCTGGCATATAAATACACTGGTGTCTCTTATATGCTGGCAAATACAGTATATACAAACAAGTATCTCATCAGAGTGTTGTATATATACAACCTTCTTGACAACACCTCCTAAACCACTGAAAATGTTTTATTGCAAATTACTTTGTACCTGAGCCAAATCTATATATATTTTCCAGATTATCTGATTGTGTGATGTGCAACACCTGCTGAAGTTCCCTCTTCTACACAACCATTAAAAGTACAGGAATAATCTCCAGCTTGTTCCAGCTGCACGTTAGGTAGAATCCTGGAAGTGGGATAACATTTGAAGAGGTGAGGAAGGACATCCACAAGCATATACAGAGAGAGAAAGAACCGGAGACCTAACAAAATGATAGTGTACTAGAAACCTCTTAGACTGCACCCAAGAGAAAATGTAATTTTATAAGCTCACAAAACTGTGTTCATGTGAAGAAGACATTTTGCATGGTTCATCCTGAATTATTTCAAGGAATGAGAGTTAATAACAGCAAAGGATTGAAATGTCTAAACCATGCAGGAAAAATCAAATGCCTGTGGAATCTGTCAGTCAATTCAAAGGCATGCATTTCTATTTCTTTTTCATTTTTTTTAAAAAAATTACCAACCCACTAGCTAAAGAAGCTGACCCTAGCAGTCACATGGTCCTGTTCTTTTGCTTTCTTTTGTTTGCACTTGAGTTTTCCTTGACATTCTAATAGCACATTAATTCTCTTTCACAGTCAACATAAGGAACATTCTTATTGCTGCAAAAAATTAAATGCTCAAAAATTTATGTTTCCTCCCAGATCCTGTTTTTAACAGGCTGTTTTTTAATATTTCAGTTTTATTCTGTAATCAGCAAGGTAGCAACATGACAATAAAGTAATTCAGTCATCATCAAAATGCATCTAAATAAACCAAGTTCAAAGCAACATACAAAAAGAAGAAATAATTAGAATGCATTTCATGTTTATACTGTTATTGTTATTCAACAAAAATATTTTTAAATATAAATACTGATGGCATACTAATTTGAAATGAAGTGGCCATATCCTACATGTACATTTTTCCTCCGGCTTCACATACAGAGATTTTCCATGGGACTCTCACACTCTTCCTTTAAAGGGGTCCAGGACCACTGGATAGAGGAAAATACAGATCTCAAGGGAAATGGTGCTTTCTAAATTCAAATGGGGAAAAAACTTCATTTGACTTCTTTAACTTCCTGTGTCCCTAGTCAACTTAATGCTATGAGTAGGTGTAATCTAACATTTACATCTGCACACATCTATACCACCACAGAGCACAATGCAAACAATCTAACTTTGTCAATTTCCTTCTGCTGCGTGCCTTTTTAAAAAAATAATTGTTGCCTAAGTAGTAGTGAGTTTCAAAAGATTGTATGATGAATTGTCCACCTTTTGGTTGGCCTAATAAAGGTATCACCACAATACCTTTATTACCCCTGAAATTTTAAAAAAAAAAAATCCCTAGATTGCAAGTTTGCACACAAGACCTTTATTACAGTCCACCCACTGTATATGTTCCATTCCAAGAACTCCTGCATAAATCAAAAAATACAAATGTCACATCCTATTGTAATCAATGGATGCAACATGTGCATGCCTACAGTAGTGCAGGCACACACCCATCATCTCCATTGACTATAACGGGATGCAACTTTTTGCACAACTTCACAGTCCTGATTATTGAGGTCATGCCAGAAGAGACCTCATTGTAATTTGAATTTATTCAGATTTATAGTGCAATGTGATGCATAGTGACTTGAATAAAAGTCAGAGTGCCCAGTGGAGCTTACTTCTAGTTAGGTGCACATGAGATTGCAACCTTCCTGGGGTTAGATCTTCCCCTTGGAAGGACTGTGTCAGTGCACCATCAATGATCAGGGATGATGGAAGTGAGAGCTAGCTCCCCCACAAGCCAAAGTGAGGTGACCACCTCCATACTTTTCCTCACAAATCTTCTACCTGTTCACCTCTGCTGGAGAAAAGAGCTATGTGGACCACTTAGCCTGTTCTCAGCCTTTTGGCAGCAAAACATCTTAGGTCAGCCTGGATAAGAGCTGTACTCCAATCATAGACCCAAAGGCTGTAGAAGGATGGCCACATAATATTTAAGGTTGAATTTTTGCTCTTCAGTTGTAAGGCCCCACTTTGGGGATCCCTGATATTAGTATGGTTTGGATAGGCACTATACCTAATTGGCACGATATTGGATTGGGGACTGTATTAATTGGCTCTGATATCAAGCTCAGACCTGAAAGGTGACAGAGAAGCCAAACTGAGTGAGGGAAGGGATTTGATTGTAAACATGAGAAAAGATAGGTCAACCCAAAACTTCCTCCAGGTAAGACTGAGTCATTTGTCAGGCAAATGCACACCATGCCTGTGGATAATAGGCTTCAATAAAAGCTGGAATTTTCCAGGGAACCCAACTGTGAGAAGCCCATCAGGAGACTGACTGACGAGCCCGTAAACGGTGGTAGCAAAATCTCACTAAGTTGCCCCCTACTCTCATTAGCCTCCTGCTTTTCAGCTAATTAATTCCCCACCTTTGCAAGGACATACTGACATTGCAGGTTGGCCATTGTGGCACCCACATTTTGGGGGTAACACAGGGTCTAGATCCCTTCCCAATGAATATTCAAAGCTAATTGTCAGTGAAGGGAGCAGATTCAACTTTTCTCCATTGTGCAAATCTGTCAACATCATGTTGACGCCATAACTCTTAAGATACCAATATCAGACTTGCTTTATCAGAGAGATGAACAAATATATTGTAGCGTATGATTTGTAGGCTCAAGTTTACTTCATCAGACACATTTTACCTTAGATAATCTCAGTTGGGAGGTACATATATACCCAAGGATAAAGAAAAAATACATGTAAAACTGTTTATGCACAAACAGACAGACAGACATTTGTGGGTATATACTTGCTAAATGGAGTTGCTTCAAATGTTTTTTGCTTCTGATGAAGTTAATTTTAGCTAACAGTTTTGGCTCATTTGTTAATCTATAAGGTGACACAAGACTCTTTGTTTAGGTTGTCCTGGGCTATTATTTCATTTTAAGGGCCATGGTTCCATTCTGCAGAATGTTAGGATTGGCACTATAGGGAGTGGCATTTAGAATTGTCAGCCACAGCACTCTCTAGAGCCTAACCAGACTCCAAAACCTAGGATCCCATAGCACTGAACCATGGCATTTAAAGTGGAACAACAGTGGAATAATTGTGTAGCGTGGATGTTCCCGTGTGTGTGTGTGCACATGCACCATATGTAGAACTTTGTGTGTTCAAAACTCTCTACCTGCATTATGTGCACAGATGTCCCAGCCAAGATGTCCAATTTTTGGAAATTCTGGCAGTTGCAAACCAATATATGTGGGGGAGAGAAACCACTGATACAGGTAATGCAGCAATTCGAAATAACATTATCTGTATACTGCAAATGGCAATGCAAGCTTACTAGGGCTTTGTAATGCCCAGCCCTCCTGACATCTGTGAAACTCATTCCCTGGTAATACGATTGCTGTCGAAGGTGCCACAAGATTCTCTGTTCTTCTACCAGCCACACCTGTTGAAGCATCTAGGTACAGCTGGGATAGCCAGATGCAAAAGGGGTCCGATAATCTAAACAACAGCAATCATACTTACTGATATTCTTTCTTCTATACATCTTTTAAAGGCAAAAAAAAACCCCAAAAAAACCCTGTTCCAGTTTACATGGCCCACACTATCTCTTCTGCATGAGTGCTATCAAATTTGTAGGTCTACAAATTTTCATCTTGGATGAAATGTGATGACAAGCAACAAAGTGTGCATACTCACATGGAAAATGAACACATATGTTGTATCTATACACAGTATGCATGTGAACAAATATCACATACTTCTACAGAGGTCTAAAATTTCCAGGGCAAATAGACTACTTGTAATAGAGTCAACCCACATGCATACATTTATGTCTCAAATGAAAATGTTTTGTGTGACTTTCATTTTGAAAACTGCATACCCGTGTGCGTGTCTTTTTTGGTGATGCAGGACAACAGCATTATGTTAGAGTGCTGCTGAAATATTAAAAGTTGCTATGGTATTCTTAAAAAAACACAGCAGACTTTCAAGGGCAAAATAAGAAGGTGGAGAAGAAGAATGTCTCAAGTCTTGCAGTTGACTGCTTCTGATTGCTTGACAGAGCATTACACAAACAAATGCATTGTGCAGCAAAGGTAGAAAGAGATTTAGATGTTTTATCTGATCTTTTTCTGTGTTTCTGCTGCTTTGGGGAAGGTCCTTTGCTTGATAAGGAAGACTGCAAATTCAAAGTCAGGGGTTTCTTTTGGTCTCCAACAATACATGCACACATATTCCTAGATGGGAGAGAAGACTGACCTGCTTTTTCTCTCATACCTGATCCTTGACTGGTGAAGATGCAGCTCTAGAGTTCTTTAGTTCTAGTTTAGATATTAGTGCTACAAATGAATGAAAGAATTAGAAGCGCCCAATTTTAATTAGCATAAATAGACAGAATTTTCATTACTCTGTTTTTTTACAGTAAATTGCCAGTGTTAAATTTATGTTTCCTGTACAATGAAGGCTGGACATGAGAAGAATAACAAAGAATAATGGTAACAATAATAATATTCTGGAACCTTCAGAGATAACTAATATTTTGTGCATTAGAGGACCAATGTGAACGCTTCAAACAATCTGGAAATTGATTGAATCTCAAAGATTCCAGAATTATCTATGCTTGGTTAACAGTCTAATGTAAATTTTAGGATAAATCATTTTGGCAAACTTCTGATTCCCATGCAATGTAAAAGACAGCAATCCATCCAAAAGTTTCTGAACTGTTGGGAAACTTCCAATTTATTTATCTACTTCCCAGGTCAATTTTTTCTGAACAAATCTGGCAGCAATTTTGAAAGCAATTCCAATTGCTTCCATTTGGTAAACAGTTTTCCTTTCTTGCTGTGGCTAATACATTTAAAATAAATTCTCAACAATTTCTCTTCACTATTAACTTTGCAATTAAACAGACTTTTGGTTCCAGCAGGAGACCACATCCACTGTCACTCCTCCCAATTAATCATACCCAAGATTTATTTCCCATTACTTAGACATCTTGTTTCAGTTCAGAGAAGCATGCCTGTAGCTGTCTACAGAAACATAAACACTCCTAGTCTATGTCGCCTAATCTAAAATGCACTCCGCTCAGTTTATTGGCATTTGTGATACTGCTAAAAGTTGTTTGGTTGTTGTTTTTTTACATGTCTGTCTTCTTAGATGCTTAATAAAGGATATAATGGATCAAAAATAAAACTGAGGCCATGATCCAGTTAGTGATGGGTGCTTTGAAATCCTGTTTATTACAGAAGACAGGTTTACATGCTTAACTCCTCCAGTGGGACTTAGGATATAATCCAATGGATGTCAACTCAAAGGTATTGATTGGGACATATTCCCAGATAAGTATTAAGATTTCAGCTTTATTTATTTTTTTAACATTCTGTTTCAAAACTAATCACATCTGGTTTGTAGCAAATAAACTAATATCACTTTCCATGGTTTTCGAAGGAGTATTATACTGAAAGCATAATACAAAACTACATTGCAATGTAACCGCTTTGTTCATCATTATTATGCTCCAGCTGCTCAACATTCCAGATGCTTGTCGTTGCTGCTGTGTGCCCTCAGGCCATTTTCTACTTAGGGCAACTTAAGGCAAGCCTGTCATGGGGTTTTCTGGGGCCTGAAAATGTGGGATGTGCCCAAGGTCACCCAGTGGGTTTCCATAGCTGAGCAGGGAACTGAACTCTGGTGTCCAGAGTCATTGTCCCACACTCGAACCATGCTAATACAAGCTGTAATTCTTGATGAAAAATCTGACTGACCTTTCTGTCACAGAGGGCTGGTCCCTACCATTGAGCAGGAGGAGATAGCTGCTTCCGGCAACAAGTGTGAGCAGGGCAATAGTAGTAAATCCCCAGTAGTTCTTCCTGTACTTCAGTTGAAGGACAAAGTTACAGAAAATATTCTGGGCTCCTAACTCACTCAAGGCTCACTGATAGGCCATTTCCACACTACATTCTTATAGCGCAATCATTCCACTTTCAACATCCTATGGAATCCTGGAGTTTGCAATTTAGGGAGGGACCAGCTGACCCCTTCCTAAACTGCAAACCCCAGGATTCCATAGGATATTGAAAGTGGAATAATTGCGCTATGAGAGTGCAGTGCAGAAATGACCACAGGTATAGCACTGTATTCCCCATTAACTACAATAGCAACACCCCATGGAATTCTGGGATTGGAAGTTTAGGGAGGGGCATTTTTAATTCTCAGATCAGATTGCTACAAACCCCCAGATTCCATAGAATATAGTGCTATATTTTTGTGATATGAATGGGCCCTAGCTACCTTTGGGGTAGTAAGAGGATACTATCCCACTGTCAGCATTGGAAGAAAATTGAATTATTAATTGGGTACATGAAACTGGGTGGAGGTACCATCTTGTCATTGACCTCAAACAGCAAAATGTATTAGGCTGGTGCCTCTAGCAGGAAAATCTAAAATTGTGATAGGGATGCTATTTTTAAAAAAAAAAATTAAAAAATCTGCTGCATGTTGAATTTGCTTTTGTTAATAGCATCTTCAGTGCTGTAGAAAGAGGAAATACAATAGTTTCTTTGTTTGCTTCAGTTTATAATTAGGGTGGTTCAAAATGTTACATTTTTCTTTTTCTTTTGCATATACATAGCATGCAGACAAGTATCAGCTAAACTACCATAACTATGCAGATAATTTCATAGGCCGTATGGGTGGTTGCATGCTTAGAGCACAGTATGTTCTCTTATATAGAAATCTTATTTAAGAATTAACCAGGTTCTTCTTACAGTGACACTATGCACCATGTAATTGAGTCAAAATTGCTACTCTACACAGATTGTCATCTCTGCGTAATTAGTCTCAGATGGCCTCTTCTGGCATTACACTTCTTGTGCCCTCTTCTTGCAGGGGTCAGGCTTTGTAAGTAGCCCTTAAAAACAAAGGGAAAGGAATCCTTTGATTTACGTTCAAACGTAGCAGGTCAGTAGGGCCTTGAGTGAAACACACTGAAGGGAAAATGGAGATAAAGGCAGCAAACAGGGAAGGATGAAGTGATCAAGGAGCTATGATGAACTCTGGAAACTGAGCTAAACATTATCATATGCCTAGCACAAACTATTTTTCTGTCTGCCCATGAGGGCTACCTGTAGCATCTAGTACTTCCCCGCCACAGAAACACACACATTCTTCTTCTGACAGTATATATAAACCATTATCCCAAAGTGGTTCCAGGTTTTGGGTTAAGCTTGTTGGCTTTATCTTAGGGTTCCAAATGCTGGCCAAAGCTATTTCAAATGTTAGTCTCAAATATCATTTTCCATTGATGGAATATACCGAATGCTGGCAACAGACCATAAGGTGGTTCCTCATTGCTAAATCTCATCCATATTCTGTTTCCCATTATTCTCTCTCTCCTTGTATTTTGCTATATTTTTCTATAATTTTTTTTTTAAAAAAAGGCAGTGAGATTTAGCAACATAATTTTACAACAAGGGATTCTAAAAGGCGAGTTTGCTCTTGGAAATTATGGTTATCGTGAATTAAAAGGTCTGTATGTAGGCAACCAAATCAACACCTCTTCCCTGCTGCCTGCCCCCCTCCACATAAGTGTACAATGGCCATGTATAAAATGCCACCAAAGGAGAAAAATTTTCATTGAACAAGATGACAATAACTCTGGGAAAGATAGACACTTTCTCACCGGCTGAAACCCCACAGAGATGTGTTGTTCGCTATATTTAGATTAAAACTTTTTTGCATATCTCTCTGTTAAACATTGCTGGTGAATAAGTGGAAAAGTGGATTTGCTTCAGCTTCCCCGTCATTTTATTTCCTGCAGTGGAAAAGGAGAGACGGAAAAGTTATGAGGAGCATGTGGGTTGGAGCTGGAAACTTCTATTTGGCTAGATCTATCTGCTTTTTCTAGATGTTCCTCCTCTCTGAGGGGAAAAAGAGAGATGCAATTTTCCCTCTCCGAGCTCCAAGTCTGTTGTTGAAAGTCTCGCAACCCTTTCCCCATCTGAAGAGAGCCAATCTCCTGCCAAAGAGTGAAGGAAATGTGTGCATGCACACCACACACAAAGTTGTTCAGCTTTCCTCTTGTGTCTTAAAGCCACCTCTCCAATGAGAAAGTTCCCACAGAAGATTCCCTGGAAAAGAAAGCATCAGCTGCCATAGAAGAAACTAGAATATGGAAGAAAGAATAGAATGGTTTTTATGCAAGGTATTCCATAGTGTCTCCTAATGTTTATGTTACAGTTGGTTCATTTTATCCCACTGTTTGTTACCTGGAAGCAGAAGTAAGGATGCAACATGTAATATTTCTCATTAGTCAGTGTTGACCATTATTTTCCCCATTTTTACTGTATAGTAATCTAAAATAAATCAGTTATGTATCTGTCAGCTTAATCTTCATTACAATCTATTATTGCAAAGGTTTCTACAATCTGACAGAAGATTTACTGGGTATAAAAGGCTGCCTAAGGGCAGAATGTAATTAGAGGAGGGACAGAATCAAAGTACACAGTGCTTGTTAGTCCTGCTAGAGAGAAAGATGTGATGAATTCTTACCACTAGTACAGCCAATTTTTTTTAATTTTTTTTTTAAAAAAAACCACTGTTCTTTCCAGCTCTGCACACAAAGGGACTTGTATGCCCAACACTTAATTATCACAGAGGGAAAAAAAGGTGAAGATAACTAACTGAAAAATGACAAGAGCATAAAATAGTTTAAGTCAGAAATGGAAATCAATACCCTGTATCCAAATTCTCCTACTTCTCTCCTTATAAAATCCATTTTCCAATATTCTATCCTAGAGGTGAACAACTTCTGATGCTTCAAATATTGTTGAAAGCAACTCCCACCATCCCTCATTGATAACCAGGGTTAATGGGATTTGTTATGAAACAACCCCACTCTTGTCTCATCTTGTGACCAAAAGATATAATGTGTGATGGAGCTTTGAAGAAGAAGGCATTGTTCTTAATGGCTGGGAACAACAGATGTAACAATCAGGCTTAATTTTCACCTGAGTGGCATCCCCTTTCCCTTCTGCTATACATGGTGAGTGATGAAAATTAATGTCATTGAGAGAAAACAGCAAAGTGCATTGCTGCAAACTGAGCTGACCCTTTGCTAAGTAGTCACAAATTACATCATTTCTTCTTCTTCTTCTTCTTTATTATTATTATTATTATTATTATTATTATTATTATTATTATTAATCTTCATTTATATCCCACTTTTCTCCTCGAAAGGACTCAAAGCGAAATTATGTTTTGCATGCCTGGTAATGCCTGAAAACTCTGCTGACCAATTCAGAACTGGGCCCTAATCAAAGCAGTCCCATCACCAGAAGTTCATCATTTAATACAGTGAAACCTGCAAGAGAGAAATGGATCAAGCCGCCAGAGGGAGAGGAGGTCCATAAGGAACCCTCAAGCAACAGTAGTGAAGAATGTAGGCACCCATAGGAGGGTTTGGTAAGGACTGGGCTCACTGAAGTGCTGTGAGTAATAACAGACTAGAAGAAGGAAGACAAATTGAGACCTTAATAGGTATAGAGTGTAGTAAGACCCTAGTTTGGGGCCAATGGTGAACTGTCTGCAGAGGCTGTTTTGGTATAATTTATCCACCAGGATGTAAAGCCGTGTGGGACAACCTGGACATGGATTACTACACAGCAACACAACAGATATATATGGTTGGGTATTCTCCCCTGACTGGCTTGGGAGGCTCTTCTAAGGAGACAACTGCCCCATTAGGCTGACTTATGTTCTCAGCCAGCTGGGCTAGAGGCCAGGAAAAGTAATGGGGGAGGCACTAACTGAGATGTCTTGCACACACAGAGAAAGCCACAAGAGACAGAAATAGGGAATGGATGAGGAAAATGTTCCACTTCATTATCTAAGTGCCCAGTATTGTGTGAGCCAAAAAAAACACACCAGAGGATTATAAAGGGGTTCAGTGGAATTCACTTCTGAGTGAACATAGACGGAGTATATGTTTAGCTAACTGAATCTTTTGGCTCCAAACTAATATTCCAACTTCATCAAACACTCAAAGGAAATGGCCCACTGAATCTGAAGTTGGAGAAGAACAGAATAGAAAGGCTGGCAAAATCAAGACAGGAGGAAATGGGGAGTTGAGGGAAAAAATCATTTAATTATCCATGTGCCTAGCACTGTCTGAGCTACAATAAACATGCAAAATGATTACAAAGGGGTTTGTTGCCGTTCTTACCACATAACTGCACACAATGATACGCAATAAAGACCAGAATAAAATCAATAGAATAGAAGGACTGAAGAGAGTTGCAATGCATTCATCCTTTCACCACCCCAAATGACAAGTCAGTGGGTAGGTAAGAGGAGAAATACCAGTCTTCCAGCCTCAGCAAGCAAATCAGTTCCCTGCCAGGACTCCCCCACTTCCCATTCTTCTTCAATTTATTCCCCTGTTCCAGATCTTCAATTGCTTCAGTTTGCAGGGCTCAGTTGCCTAGCAACAGGCCATATGATACATTTCCTCCAATCTTCTCTTAGGCCCTAACTGCATTACTAACTCTTCCAGAGGGAAGACCCATCTTCTCTAATTAATTCAATCATTCTAGAAACAATTAACTTGTTAAAGCATAGAATTAACTTTTGTATTAATCAGAAAACCTAGCAAGTTGATCCAGTAGAATCAACTTGTCAGTAGAAAAGGTTAATGAGCTAATATTTCCAAGTTAATTCACTAGTTATTTCCAATTTCTGCACATTTCAATTTAAACACTACCATGCAAAAAAGAAAAAAAGGATTACTTTCAGAAGGTAACTTTCCAAGGTCTGCTAGGGAGTAATGCTTAAAATATTTTAAGTGCAAGTTGTGAAGATAGCCTGCATAGTGAAGAATATTTTGGCAGTAACTAAAGACTACATATTTGCACTCTGTTTTTTTTTTTAAGTTCAGAATAATATTGTACTCCACACCAGTATACACAATCTAGGATACTTTTGTCCAAAGCTGATAGCTTTCTGTCTTGCTATTACACCAGGCCTGCTCTCAGTAAGCTATCCCCCTAGTTGTTCTTTTGAGAAACAATACCAGGAATCATAACTAACTTTAGAATATTGTACATTGTGTAGGTTTTCCTTAAAAAAAAAAAGATGAAAGTTTCTTTTGCCTTTTCTATTCTGGCAACCAACATATTGCAAGATTTCATGAGTGAACCTCTGCCTACCTTGCAGCTTTTCGCTCTGTAATTTAATTATAGAAAGCTTGTCTTCTATTTTCAACAAAGTCAAGGGCAACCATCAAGTCAAGGAACAGAGCCAAGCGGGTTGGACTGAACCTTCCCCTGGAATGGGTGGAATTGCTACATGATATCCAAGAGGTTTTTTTCTCCCCCTCTCTGATATCCTCTGAGACTTGACATGGGCCTGATTTCATTCCTTCCCATTAACTAGATGAAGCATGAGCCAGAAAAGCAAATATTTTCTTAATGGTATCTGACAGGCCATAAAATTAATGTGCAGATATACACTGACTGGGAAGCTCAGAAGAAATTGGCTGGGATAGGCTCTTTTTTCACACAATCATGCATACATCCTTTTCTATTTAGAAAAGCTTTAATTTACCCCATGGTCTCACTGTTAGAATTCAAGCACACGGCATTCAGACATACTCTCAGTTTTAATCCAAATTACCCTATATTCATTTAGCTATTTTTTAAATTAAAAACAGTGCAGAGGACATTCATTTCATTATTTGTTATCATGCCTGTTGATTTCTTTCTTGGCATTGATGTGAGTAGAGAACTAAGGCTAAGAAAGGCTATGAGCAAAATGTATGCAATCTCCCATTTATTCTGTACATGTTCCTTTTTTCTGTCCTGAATTTTCCACCATTTAGCTTCAATGGGTGACCCCAGGTTCAAGTGTTTTTAGTGAGAGAGAAACACTTTTCACCATTTACTTTCTCTACACTGTGCACAATCATATACACCTGTGTCTTATCTCATTCTATACATATTTTTCCAAATCAAAACAGCATCAAACACCATATCCTTTCCTCATAGGACAGTTGCTCCAGTCTCTTTGGTTGCCCTTTTCAGCATTTTTTTTTCCAAATCTAAAATAAGATCCTTTTTTAAAAAAAGAACATTGACCAGAATCATACAGAATATCCAGCTGTGTTCACACCACAGATTTGTATATAGGTTTTACTTTCATTTCCACTTTTTAACGGTGGTCAACATGGAATTAGCCTCTTTTTAGGCATGGAAGTGGCATTTTCATTGCATTCTCTGCCACAACCTCAAGATCCTGTTTATAGTCAGTCAGTCAGTGCTTGTTCAGGCTGCATCAATGCATAGGTGAAGTTGCAGGATTCCCCCTCGCCCTCATATGTATTACTTTATATTTAATTTATTTATTTATTTAATTATTTTATTTATATCCCTCCTCTCCATATGGATCGAGGCGGCGAACAACTTACAAATAGCATGTATTTCGAAACATTTCTATACACATGCTTTCATTGAATCTTGCCTCATTCATTTCATTGCCTCATTCTCCCAGTTGTGAGGAATCCTTTTAGAGCTCTTTCCAATCGATTCTTAAATGATCCCAAATAATTTAGTGTCATCAGGAAACCTGTTAACCTCACTACTTCCAGCTTATTACTTAAAAACACAAGTTCCAATACAGATCCCTGGAGAGGCCCTGCAGTCAAATCCTTCCACTGCAAGAACTGCCCATTTGTTTTTAGGGCCCTTTCACATTGCACAGTGATAGTGCTATGGTTTCACTTTAACTACCATCTTCTATGGAATCCAAATACTTGTAGATTTGAGGAATCACTAGAGCTCTCTGGTCGAGAATTCTAAATGCTGTTCTCAAAACTTGAAATCCTAGGAACCATGGCAGTTAGAATGGAATATATAACTGTGTCTCTAACTCCTAGTCCTAGTCCAGTTTTCAGTCCATAAGAGGATTTATCTTACCCTATGGGGAAAAAAAGCCTGCCCCTTTTCTCTTCATGACTATGAAAAGACCTCTCATGGTCCCAAAATACCCTGGAGGACAGCAACATGGCAAAATTGCCACCATACCTTTTCAATGCCCAAAGAAATAGCAAATTTTAAAAAATAAAAATTGGGAGGGCCCTTGGAGGCCTCAAAATTTCCTTAAGTGCTACACTCAGTCCAGAGACCTCACATCCTTCATTCCTACTGTAAAGGCTACTCTTGCACAAAACATTTGGGACTTATTCTTCTGAAGCTCCCAGGCTGAATTACCAAAGAAGGGGCTATTAGAAGTGCCACAGTGCTTTGCACTGAAGAACCAAGATTACTTCAGAGAAGGTAGCTGTAATAGAATGGCACAGTTTGAGAGACCCAGCTTAGTACTGCCTTTCTGTGGTGATAGAATTTCATGCTCTTTTGAAGTTGTAGTGATGGTAACACTGCTGCTGGTCTGGTGTCCCACGTCAGGAAGACTTTTGTTAAGGAGCCAGACTAAATGTGCCAAATGGCTACTGGGCAGGGCAGGGCAGGGCAGGTGGGGGGGTGAGTGACACTGGCAAAGGATCTCTTACAGACAGTGATAGTAGGATCATAGCTAACTCTAAAGGAGCTAGTAGTGTGCAGAAGAAGGCAATGGTAAACCACTCCTGAAACCTTTGAAAACCCTGTGATAAGATAATCCAAAACAAAGTAAGAAATAGTTCCAAAAGATGAGATTCCCAGATTGGAAGGCACTCAATAACCTATGGGGGAAGAGCAGGGGAGAAGTACAAGTACTGATATGTCTAACAATGCAAATGGACTCAAGCCGAAAGGACATGCAGCTGCTGACATACACAGAGGTAATAGAAAGGTCCAGAACTCCATGACATATGTAGTACAGGTGAATTGATTTGGGCAAGGAGGCCACAGCCCTGAACAAGACAGGTGGTAACCAGGGCTCTTGGAGTTCTCTCCCTCCTTATCCACCTATCCTGATCACTCTGTGATGTAAAGTGATACTCTTAGGGCCCTGTCACACTACACTGTTAAAATGCTACTACTCCACTTTAACTGCCCTGGCAAATTCACATGGAATCATGGAATCTGCAGTTTAAGAAGAGGCATTTAAAATTCTCAGCCGGAGAGCTCCAATGCCTCACTGAACTACAAACGATAGAATTCCACAGAATTATGCCATGGCCATTAAGGTGGAGTAATAGCACTATAACAGTACGGTTTGATAGGGACCTAAGGGATGTTTCTCCACCTCTTCTCTTCATGATATTCTCTCTCAACTCTTCTGTAGAATGAAACTTGATTAGATCAGCACCCTGAGTAACTTTTGTACCTTAGGCCCTTTTTACACTTTACCTGGTCATGGAGACATTCAGAGTACATCCTGGCATCAGCCCTGCCAGGACGGGAGCACAACAAGAACACTCCCCTCCATAACATCTGCCTCCAGGATCCAGGAAGCACAATGGTTGTGCATCTTCCTGCCCCAGTACAGCTGAGTAGTGTCCAAGGCTGTGCTGGGGCAAGAATCTCAGCCACTGTGCTTCCAGGACCTCCACAAGAAAGGTAAGTGCAGATGCACAGAGGGATGGTGGTGCAATCACTGGTCATTAATGGGGACAACCCATCAATGATTGTAGCGCCACTGTGCCACATGGGGACAGGAGAAGGACAGGACTGCAACAAAGTTGTGCATAAGCATTGTAGTGGTCCCTTCCCTCTCCCATCCCAATGGCAGCTTGTGAAGATGAAGTGGAAAGGGCTTTAGAATGGAATTCCTGTGATAAAGTCATTAGTTTGCTTCTCTAAGCCATTGGTGGTTTTGTTGCTTTGTCAGTCTCTGTGCATTCTCTGTTAGAACATTCATCCAACTAATAATAATTCTGACAACTAATAAAAGTTATGAGTGTTGTAAATAAAAATGAAATTCAGAAGACAAAATAGGGAATGAGAAATAGTCTTTGATATATTCTAGTTAAAAGATAAAATAGCATATGGGTTCCTAATGTAAAAAAGGTTAAAAGAGAACATGAGCAACTTTGGCAAGTTAAAATACAAATACAAAATATATCAAAATATAATACAATACCACAATGAAGCAGAATATGATACAAACTGCAGCAACAGCAGATCAAAACAAGAAGTGAGTGTTCACTAAGAGAATGCTACTCTTGTAGAGCCTTTACAACCGCTTTCAATAACAGTAGCAGGCGAAGGTCCTCTATAACACCAATAGACCAATTAACCCCATAATGACTAAAGTTGTAAGTCTTGTCAGTTCCAACAATTAGCAATCCCCTCTTTAAAAAAAAAACACACACATCAAATTTAAAGGTGTGTGATGGAAACTGAAATTTGGAAAGTGTAATTTCTTCCAGCTCTTACAAACAGAAAAGTGATCCCTTTTTGCTGACTTCTATGTTTGTGGGAAGCCTGAAGAATTTCTGAACTGAGATTTTGAACTGAAGTAAATTGGATGGCAAGTGAATAAGTCCAAGATGAAATGGGCCATTTTTCACATAGTCTCAAGAAAATCTTACTACTAGGGAACCCCACTGGTATGTGATCCCTAATCCTTGTTGAAGTGGAGGGTCTGCAAAGAGTTTATATGGCAAACATATCGCTCTGACTCAGGATAGATTTTAAAGGAGGACAGAAAAATTGATGTTGCTGTTTAGGGGCTATCATCTGAAGCTCATTGGATTGATCAACTGAAAGCAATTTCTTATAGCATTGAAAAAGGAAAGGGCCATGTTAGTTAGAATTGTGAAGACTTTTAAAGCAGCCATCTAGATTTCATCATCATTATTTGATGTTGCTTAAATACATAAAGTTAATTAAGATTACTGAATATCTCTGGTCTGTTGTATCGTTGACCTCTTTGTTCTTGCCCAACACAACACCATTTTTTTTATAAGCATCCAACGAATGAAATATGTTAAATCTTCTGAATCAGAAAATCAATGGCTTCTTGAGACATAACATAGACTTAAAGCTTAATAAAATTTAATACTTTGGGTATTTTCTTGGCAAATTAAAGTTGATCATTGTGGAGTAGATAGGGATGTCTAGTAGAAAATTTTCAACAGTTCATCAGATTGCAGTTCTTCACATTGTTGAAGGAAGATATGGCAATTAATATGGTATAAAACCGGTATAAAAATTCTTTTGTGATGTAATGCATTCATCTAACTCTTTCTTTGGTGAAATATTTGCCATCATGATATACCTTGTTATCTCTCTGCAGTGAGTGAACAGTTCTATGGAGTATATATTTGATTTGTCTGTGAAAGGCAGAGACCAGAATGGTAGTCAGCTCCATCTAGCAGGGACCCCTTCAGCTTGGACTGTCAACTGATATCATTCACCGTCCTTTCCAACAGCACCAGGCATACATTCCAAAAAAGGCCACAACAGGAAAGGAAAAGGAAAGGAAGGAAAAGGAAAAACGTTTTCCCCATCTTGTCAGCCATTACTGCCCCAGAAGTGGCATTCAGTTGGCACAGATTCCAGAGTGCAGTCATAGCTAACAGATTGTACTGTAGCCCAAGGGCTAAATGTGGACCTCCTGGAAACCCCAGACAGAATTTTGGGGACCCCCAGAAGACCAGAGCAAATTCCCTATGGCATAATCATTTGGTAGTTCTACAAGCTTGTTTTTTCTCTTCCTAAAAGACTGAAATGCCTCTCCTAAGGCTTAGTGGCTACCAATATAACCTTTAAGGTAAAATATACTGATATTTTTGTTCCTATCATTCTGATTTGGGCCCATCTCATCACTGCTCTGTGGGTACTAGCAGCCTTCTCTGAATGGAATTCTGTTCTTTGGCTGAAAGGTTCCCCACTTTTGGTCTGTAGCTATTTTCAGCCATTCAAATAATGTAAGCACGGAAGACAAATGGGGAAACTAGAAATAGGGGGGGGGATTCAAAAACATACATAAAATGGTCCTAAAACATGTTTTTGAGTTTTGACAAACCCTGACAAGAAGACTTCTGGACTGATGAGAATCTTAGGCGTTTGAAACTTTTTCTGAACAAAAATTGCGTGTGATTGTTTTGCCCAGAAAACAGCATTTTCTGTGTAGAATATAATAATTTAATTAAGAAATATTAGTTCCTGCACAGAAAATACTGTTTTCTATGCAGAAAATCGTGTGATTGGGGATTTATTCTGTGTAAGATTCTCACATGGCTGATTTGCATAGAAAACAGCATTTTTTGCACAGAAAGCATTTCTTGTGCAGAAATTAATATTTCCCATAGAAATATGAAATATGGGTTTTCTTAGTAGAAAATATGGTGTGGTTTTTGAAGGGTTTCTTGTAACAGGAAGAAAATTGCTGAAACTGTTGGTTGCTACCTTTGAGGAGAAACTTGGTGAAGAAATACATCCCTAAGAGAAACACGCTCAGGCCCTGCCTCCTCTATCTCACCTTTGCCATGTTGGTAGGGGAAGTATGAAATGCAACCATAACTGCATTCAGCTAACTGCAATTCTCATGTTTTTGCATGACTGGGACCCAGTAGAATCAGGCTCCCTAACTGCAAAGCAGTTTTACTTACCATCCCACCACAATCAGCCAAACCTGGCCGCAATTTGAAGGCAGAATTTCTATCAACATCAGAGAGTTTGGAGTGAAGGAGGTAGGGCCAGTTCTCCCTCCACGCTTCCATTATTTCAACGCCTGTGTCAGCTTTCTAAATTTGTTACATGGCATTTTAAATCCACCTCAGCCAGTGAGCATCACTACACCTTGTGCAATGAATGGCATATATGAAGGACTTTCTCTTGTTTTTCTTCTTCCATTATATCAAGCATCTTTGAACACAATTTTGCCTCATTGTCAAATAAAATGCATTTAAGCAATGTTTTTTCATTCTGAGAAAATGTCTTTGGCGAACTAAAAGCTGTGTTCTTCTATTTTATCAAAGTCATGATCCAGTAGCAGATAACACCATGTCTATATTGGCTATCCTATCTTCTTTCCAGGTCTAATAGGCCAAGATCATGTGAATATATGTTGCCCTCTTCTGGACTGTGGTATAATCAAGAAAGAGAAATGCTCCATTGCTTTCTGCTTGGCTTCTATTTAGTGAGTGTGTGTGTGTGCGCGCGCACGTGCATTTAAAAGCCCTTTTGCTTTAATGGATTGTCATTTCCAGGTCAGCCAGGGTCAATCTATATGAGCAATGTTGTTTTTTTTTGAGCTGCTCCTGTGTTATGTAATCAACTCAGGCCTCATCAAGCCTCCAGCCATTTAATTTTTAGAGCTCAAATTTAGCTGACTATAAAGCAAGTGAAAAGCCAGCTTGCAGAAAGAGATTGGTTGCTGCCAAAGATGTAACTGAACTAACTAAATGCCTAACTTCCCTTAATCAATTAGAGGAAGAGGAAGAGGGGGGAAAAATTAAAAAGAGAGACCTGCTTCTAACAGCTGAGAGTTACCCCTCTGCAACCATTACTTCTGTTTCCTACTCCTAAATATCTGCTTTTATTAGAATGAAAAAGGATCTAACATCCATTCTACCAATACTTCCAGCTCGGAATGCTTTTAGTGGGAAGATGTGGGCAGTGAGTCATCTTGGTTGTAGAATCCTAACTGTGGAATGTTCTTCCCTTGAAGATCCAATTGGTTTCTCTCCAATAACAAAGCAATAAATATGATTTTTTTATTAAAGCTTTTTGGGACTAAATTACTTTGATAAGTATATACACATGGTTTTAAATTGTTGTAGCTTTTAAAGTCATTTTAACTGTTGTCTTGCTAAATATGTTTTAATCTTATTTAAAACATTTATAATTTAAATACAGGCATACGTACTAGCTTCCTGTTGTAGGCAGTCAGAAGCTCACACTGCCCTCTCTTTTACTGCATTTTGAGGGCTCTAAAATTGTCTCTCTTTCTCTCTCTGTATGTGTGTGTATGTATGTTAAGGGCCTGGCATGCCACAAAGGCCAGAGGCTTCATGCATCTTGGTGGGTTATATAAGGAGGATGAAGAATTGCATTTCAGTTCATTGCTTGTAATAACTTCATAGCTTACCAAATGTTAGCGAGAGCCAGCGTGATGTAGTGACTTGAGCACCAGGCTATGACTCTGGAGACCACAGTGTTGAATCTCCCCCCTCAGCCATGGAGAGCCACTGGGTGACCTTGGGCAAGTCACACTTTCTCAGCCTCAGATGAGGGTAAGGGCAAGCAACCTCTAAACAAATCTTGCTAAGAAAACCCCCATGATAGGTGGATCTTAGGGTCTCCCTAAGTCAGAAGGCACACAGACTTGAAGGCACACAGTAACAACAATCGAATGTTACAATTATCTTCATACTTGGTATGAAAAGAACTTGATTTTGTTTAAAAAAGAAATTAATATTAAAAAATAAAGAGAGTTCTCCATCCAGAGTTACAGTTTTTAGAGTTTAGGGACTTTTCCACACTACACAGTTATAGTGCTATTATTCCACTTTCAATATCCTGTGGAATTCTGGGGTTTGTAGTTTTCTGAGGCCAAAGAGCTCTCTGGCTGAGAATTCTAAATGCCCCTCCCTAAACTGCAAACTCCAGGATTCCATAGGGTGTTGAAAGTGGAATAATAACACTATAACAGCATACTGCAGAAAGGCCCTTAGAAATCTGGCTTTGAATTTCTGAGTAGTGAACCACATTAGTGCTGAATGAAGATTGCCTCCTTTTTCATTTTAAAGAGACTTTGTGAAATATGTCTGGCAAGTACAACATGACCTTCTCCATTTTGGTAATAACCCTTCCTGAATCTAACTGGTGGAGATAAGGGTGAATTTCGGTTCAGTTTAGAAGAATTTATGCAGATTTGTAACTTTCTTCATATTCAGATTAAAAATAGAGTTTCAAGACTTTTAAAAAAAACAAACAACCAGAATACAACAGAAAGTAAAACTAGTAGGTTTTCCTGTCTACAGCAATAACTCGTGCAATATAATTATGAGAACTCCGTCTTTGCTAGGAATTCCAAAACAGTAGAAGAAAAAGAAGTAGAAGAAGAGGTAAGGATTGAGCTTGATGGTTAGCAACTGGAGAGGCAGAGCTGGTCGGTATGAAAGAGAAATGGCTCTATTTTTCAAGCTGACCCACATATAATTATACAAGCTTTGGGCTTTGGAATTGGACAAAGACTGAAACATTCAACAACAACTTTTGGAATCTTGAGCTCTGTGAGAGAGTTTCGCTTTGCTTTGCTTTTTTGATTGATGCTACATGTCTGACACTGAATAACTATTTATAACTATATAGAACTACCAGGAATGCTTTGATAGTGTATTCCTGCATAGCAGGAAGTTGGACTCAATGGCCTTCATGGACTCTTTCAACTCTATGATTCTGTGAACTAATTTTCAGGTCTTATGCAACCCCTACATTAAAATTATTATATGTTCAGCTCAAAAAAAGCTTGCTTATTTGTTTGTTTTGTTTTTTTAACCATGATCTCTCATGGAACCCCTAACAACCTCTTGTGGAACCTTTGGGTTCCAGAGAACCTTGGTGCAAAAACTGTGGGTTAGAGTGCCAGTTCCCAAGACTCACTGATCAATTCACCCATCAGTAGTAGTTAAACATAAAACAGCAGATTATATATAACTTTTGAAAAACCACTCTCTCTCCTCTCAAGCTAAATCAGACCCTTACCAATCACTCAACTCAAAACTCCTTTTTCTCACTCCAACACTAGCCAAACTCAGAGCTCACTCCGACACAGGCCCTTTCTGCAGCACCCTCCCATCCCGTCATGGGACAAGAGAAGGATGGGACCACGACAAGACTTCTTCATGACATCGACCATTTCCGCCCTAGACTGTTATAGTGCTATTATTCCACTTGCAACATCCTATGGAATCCTGGGGTTTGCAGTTTCAGGAAACTGCAAACCCCAGGATTCCATAGGATGTTGCGAGTGGAATAATAGCACTATAACAGTCTAGGGCAGAAATGGCCATCGTCACAGTCCCATCCTTCTCCTGTCCCCAGGTAGCATGATCATGGGTTAAATCAATGACAGGTTTTCCTCATCAATGACCCACAATCATGCCACCATCCCACACTTACCTGTCCTGCAGAAACCCCAGAAGCATAATGGCTTTATTTCCTGCCTCAATGCAGCCTGGAAAAGTACCTGGCCAACATGTGGAAGGAAGAGGTATGGCCATCACACTTCCTTCAGTAAGGAGCCAGTCAATGTGGAGAGTAACATTGCCATCATACTACCTTTCTGGCAAAGCTGCTGCTGGAATCCCAACCACATGCTGCCACAAGAAGGTAAGCTGTGGAAAAGGCCACATTTTCAGTTGCATTCAAACTCCAGGCAAAACTTAACACCCCACTCAAACTTGCATTTTAACTGCCATTCACTAAGATTCCCATGGCAGTCTCCTCATACATTCCACCAGTCAGCATCCATTTCAACACTCCATTCTCTACTGACTCCCAAAAGCTACTTACTTCATTCTCTACCCACTCCCAAAAGCTATTTACCTTACGCACGAAACCAAGCAACATTTTATATACAAATCCGTGACATCATGCAGACTCATTGAATACGTGCGATTTATCTGCCTGTTGATTCAATGTACAATAATTGGTTCTAATAATTGGCTGAGACTAAACAACAGGATGAAGCCCTTATATTTTTTTTCTTTTAATATTTAAATATGCCAACATTAACAGATTTTTCCTCTAATTTAAGCCCTTATTTGCAAAACCAAACTTATGCAACTATCCACTTTCCCTGAAGTGTGCTTTTACTTTTTTTTTTATCTTCATTGGTGCATTTTTGCATGTCTTTTCACCTGATACACATTCCCCCAAGCAACTGTCCCAACATTATGCATTTTTAAATGTTGCTTTTACTAATGCATGTATTTTCATCTGCGTCTATCCTTAACCTATGCATTTATGTTGCTTTTTTTCCTTTATAAAGGAGAATTTCTCTTCAAAATCAAGTGGAAATTTCAAAGGATAGCAGACCTTCCATTTCTGCAGTGGTCTGAAAGCTGAATTGAGAGACGTACAAATCAGTTTCTCCCCCATCTCTAACATCTACAAGGCCTTCACTGAACAAAGGAAACAATACACAACTGGTGTCAGCTATATCGACCGCTCATGGCAGCCTTCGATTCAGTCCTCTGCTGTGACTCTTTTCTCAGTCCTTTCGTTGATCTCTCACCTGTGGAGGTAAAGAGGGCTACTCTTGATCTGCCTGAATGACTCACCTGTTGACTCTGCTCCTTCAGAGAATACTGTCACACAGAAATTCAGGCAGTGCTTTCCCTAGCTTAGAGAAAAGGGGATGGGAATAACTCCTGCTCAGTTTTTGAGTCAGATGAGATGGATCTTTTAATGGTGAGGAGGTAGAGGGAGAGGAATTTTGTGTTCCATATAGAAGCCTACACAGGAATCTTATACATTAGCAATTTAAGCCCATTATTTGTATCAGGAAAGAAACCATTGTGTAATATAAGTTTGTAACCTGAATTTATCTTCAATTGAGGCTTTCTCTGAGTGCCCTAAAAATCTATTACTTGTTTTTGTGAATGCCTAGTCAAAACACTAAATATTCTTCGAGAAAAGTCCCCCTCCCTTCTGGAAAAAAAACTCCACTTTAATAGTTATCTTTAAAGGAATGGATAAAATGTCTGAAAATAGAAAACTGTCTGGATGAGAAGAAATGATCGAAATTGGTGTGTGCTTCACAATAAACAGTTATCTGGAACATTTTTTTTGTGAGATATGATATTGCACTGGATGTTGTAGAGGCTTCATGTTGGAAGGGGTAGACAAAAGGAGCGAGAGGAAGAAAGGCGAAGATCACTATGACCCTTATCGCATGCAGTTTCTGTTGCGAGAGGGCCCCTTGAGCGTCACGTGAATGGGAGCGTCGGTCCATACGATGCACTCCCATTCATGCGACGCTCACGAGCCTAAAGCAGGACGCACGCACATTTTATTATTTTTGGCTGGGAGCTGAAAATACTGCGCAGTTGTGCAATGCTCCTGGGGCCCTCACGCACTTACCTGCTGTGCGGTGCGTCAGATGAGCGGGCCAGTCGCACTTCCTCCCCCAGCACAGCCTACAGCTCCCAAGCTCAGCTGCGGAAGGAAGGGGCGGGGCGCTAGTTTGCGCGACCAGGAAGCCAGCTGCAGGAGAACAGAGGAGCGATGTGAGTGCCTCACTCAAGAGGCTGCTTGCG